>JAAAIY010000081.1:0-58906 GCA_016098105.1 Actinomortierella wolfii
CCCGACCATCCCTCATTGCGCACAACGCTATACGTACCGATCCTTATATTGCTTTGCAGCTTCATGCTCCATTTCATCCAGGCGGCGTTCAAAAGCATCGTCATCATAGGTGAATGAGGACACCGACATATTATGCGATGTGCCAGAACGACCAGCAAGGCGCTTCTCTAACCATGCAAAGCCTGCCTTGCCCCGGATACGCCCAAATTTGGTCGTGCTGCTGCTTCCACCAGTATTTTTACCAGAAGAAGAAGAATTGGGTTTAGAAGGAGAGGAAGCCGTAGCTGGGGTGGAAGAAGAAGACGAGGGCGCAGGAGAGGTGGGAAAGGCCGACGCGAGGGCTTGGCCAAGAGATTTGCGCCGGGAAGTTTTCTGCTGTGCCTGTTGCTGCTGGACTTGTGGAGTTTGTGCAACGCTTGTGTTCGAAACTTCCAGTTGCTGGTCGTTCGTTGTCGAATGAGATGCAGACAAGGAGGTGGCGGTGCTGTTTGCTGCTGTAGTAATATGTTGTTGTTCCGCGGACATGGCGCTCGTCGTGGTCGCGATTGACGCACTGCTATTAGCAACGCCGTCTTCTTGTTCTTGTTGTTGTTGTTGCCTTATGTTGGCATGTCGCGAAGACGGTTGCTGTGATTGTTCTTGGCCTGCTAATGTCGTGGCTGTGCTCGTCGCTGGTTGGCGCCATGAAGACGAAGGCGACAAGGATGAAGAGTCCGTGGAGGAAGCCGACGGCGTCAATTCAGACGGCGCTACAATTCCTTGGGCCGTAGTATCCAGAGGATTTGGGACTGCTACCACAGTCGTACTGCTTCTGCTACTACTACTACTGCTGTTGGTATCAGCATGTGCAGCGGCAGCGGCTATGGATGCCACTGCCGATGCTGTTGTTGCTGCTAGACTGAGGCTTGAGGAGGCCTGTTCGGAATCTGTGCTAATAATTGTGTTTGTTTTGGTTGCAACGATGGTTGGCGATTCGTCACTGGAACATGGCCCCCCAGCACCTATTGAATTTGTGACCTGGTGACTTTGCGCGAACCGAGACACTGGTGGCGGAGAAGGCGGCCAAGACGCGGAAGAAGGGTTGGGTGCCGAAGGAAGGGATTGGTGCACGCTAAGTCGGCGTTGCTTCTCCTGTTGTTTTTGCTGTTGCAGTTGCTGCTTTTGTGCCTCTTTCAGCTGTCGTTCACGCTGTTTATTAATCTTCTTTTGTTGCTTTTGCTCGCGCAGATCAGCCAGCCGAGCATCCTCCTCCGCCTTTTTGGCCAGCTTGGCAGCTTCTTTTGGCGTAAGAGGTTGTTGCTGTTGTTGTTGAGAAGAAGGAGAAGCACTCGAGCCCAGGTCACTACCACTCTTGGAGGCAGAATATAATAGGTTAAATCTACCGCTGCTGTTGCCACTTTGGTTCGTCGTGGTCGAGTCACTCAGCATAGTCGTCTGGGTTCCAAGACTATCCTGGCTGAGGTTCAGTCCTACTGCCGTAGGGTCCTTTGAGGAGGATCCAAACGACGCGGAAGAACGGTTTTTGAGGTTGGACAGAAACGCTGCAAATTGCTTCTTTGCTGTTGGTGGTCGGCCACCACCACCTTCGGATGTCCGAGTGGACGATGGGCGAAGGTCGCTCGTGTTGGAGGTCGAGGTGGCCGAAAGAGCAGGCGAGTCTGGTAAAGGTTCATGCTGGGACCACGTATGGTGAAGAGGGTGGTATTGGCGAGGTAGGTGTGGATGCTGTGGGGGTACTGGGGATGGTAGTTGCAAATGGGTATGATGCTTTTCAACCGTGAGGTCAGAGTCGTCGTGAGCACGACGAGCATTTTCTGGCAGGTGCGAGGCAAATACGTCTATGTGGACAGGAGCATTGCCCGGAGAAGGAGGGGCAGACGAGACGGATGCCGACCGCGATCGGGGCTTTTGCAAGCGCGATTGCTGTGCGCCCATGGAGAAGTAGGGGAAGGGAAAAGGGAAAAGGGAAGTGGACGAGTGTGTGTGTGTGCGTATATATGCGTGTGTGTGTGTATGTGTGTGTGTGTTAGGATGGATGGACGTGGGTTGTGGAGAAGGAGGGAGAGGGGATCACAAAACGGCTAAGGGAATGAAAAAAGAGAGTGATGACAAAGAAGAAAAGAATAAGAGGGTGAAACGGAGCAGTGAGGGGTGGAACGGACAGAGTTTTAAGCGAGTAGGGGACGGAGCACCGGAACAATTCAAACCCAAAGACCATCAATGTTCAATGGTGACAAGGTAAAATGGATAGGTAGATGCAGAGAGGAGGGGAAAAGAAAGAAAGAGAGAGAGAAGGACAAAAGAGCAGGTGTCGAATAGCTATCTTCCTTCTAACCCTAATGAGGCAACAACAAACCGCCTTGGTATTGGCTTAATCCCAGCAACTGGTAACAGACAAACACCAAAACAAAGGGATACATGGGAGTATGGGAGGGGGGATGGGCACAAGGTGAAGTTGGCCGTTGAAATTTGGAGGGAGAGGTTGCTCTTTTTTGATGCTAGAGCAAGGACAGGTTGGAATGTGGATCATTTCTCAATTGCTACCTCCCTTTCTTGTTGTTGTTGTTGTTGATATTCTCTTCGCGTCATGGTTCATCGAGGGTGAAAATCAATCTCTTTCGTTTTTTTATAATTCATACAACCCTCTTTCTTTATGTTGTGTTTCCACTATGCAGGCGCAACGTGTGACCCATTAACACAAAGGACCTATCTGACGCCTGGACCCCTATCCCCCTTTATTTTTTTTGTTTGTTTTTTTGACTTGCTGGCACCTGCATTCATGCTTCCGCGGAGGAAAACAAACCTGGGAGGGGAAACGGCCAAAAAACACGAAAAGAGAGATGGAAAGGCAGAAACAGAGATAGAGAGGGACAGCGAAAAAAAAAAGAATGCGCGTGGTGCGTAGTGTGCGTGGTGTGCGAGTCTGAGAGGAAAGAATGGGGTTGTTAGAGAGAAAAATGGGGGATCTACATGGTATTAGAAACCAAAGATGCTCTTTGGGTTGAATGTCTGAGAGAGCCACACCATGGCTCAGAAGACCAAAAACGTATCTTGGTACCTTTTTAGCATGCATGATTGGATACTTGCTGCAGCTAAATCCATCCGAGTACGCCGTGAGTTTGAACCAACCTCTCTCTCTATGGTACCATAGCGACTGAATGAGAGGCGGACAAAGAAAAGAGGAACATGGCTAGGATTGCATGTACTGTGGCTGTAGATGGTACGTACTCGTACTCGGAGAGCTAGATGACACCGCTCACTACCGTCTCATCTAAGAGAGATGAAGGAGGGATATTGAAAAAAAAGGAGACGGTATGTCACTGTGAATATCTCTTTGGAGAGACACGGCCCTTGTTGCCCAACATGCACTCCTTCTCTACGTACTGGATAACTAAAGTAGACACGTCATAAAGGAGGGAGGGAAATTTTCAGATTAAATAATCTTCATCAATGGAAATGACACGCGACAGAGACGGTGCAGGTATTCTGTCCGCAGCTTTTTCAAAGAGAAACTGCGGGCGGGGAAAAAAAGGCAAACAAGAAAGGACGATGACGAGTCTACGACTTGTCTTTCCAAAAAGGAGACACTCAGAGCGGGTGGAGGGGGAAGGGACTGGTGATCAAAGCGCGGGTTAATTCAAACATTTGGCTCATTTCTTTCATTCAGCTTTGGCTCTCTTCTTTGTCACCTCATCACTCACTTTATTCCTCGCCAATGTTCAAAAAGCCATTTGCCACCATAAAGTCATTCTCCCCGCTACGCTCAAGCGACAGGCGGCGGCTACGTGACGAGGTGCTAGCCACCTATCCATCCTTGGCTGCAAAGAACGCCTCGCAGCGCGCCCAAGCCTCGACTGACAGTGAGCCACCACAGCAGGCGCAGGAAAATAGCGACGCGCCTTCTCTCCAGTCGATTATCACTCCAGAGGGTCTTCAGTCTGCCAAGTTTACATCTTATATTGAAGAACCTGGCACCATCTACACAGACCCCCAAGGAACCCCTCTCTGGTTCCGCGTCCGCAGTGCAGGCCGAAAGAACGATACCGTCCTGATTCCTAGTGGTAACAAAACAACTTTTTTTCTCGCTTTTACTTTTCCCGCCCTTCTCTTCCCTTGCATTATCCAAAGGCATGCGAAAAAAAGAACGTCATCTTTTTAACAAGCACCTCTTCTTCTTTTTTTTTGGTTGAACTACTTTAGTGTACATGTTGTGGCGGATTCCTGACTTTCTTCCTAGCTTGCTGACATGGAACCCAGTAGTGGACAAGCTTAAGAATGGAGCTGATCTCATGTTGCCCGGTGTAATCGTCTCGGCTGGCGTCGAGATCCCTGTCCTGGAAGAAGGTGCAATTGTTGCCGTCAAGGCACGAGGCAACAAGTATCCGCTGGCGGTGGGTTTCATGGCTGCCCCGACTTCAGTGCTGACGGCTTCGAGAGCCTCGCCAGCTGCACCAAAGGGCAAAGCTGTGCATATCCTCCACGTTCACGACGATCACCTCTGGGCCATGGGCACGAAGGAGTCTCTGCCAGATGATTGGGCAAGCATTTTACCAGTGGCAGTCGACAATGATTATGAGACAGAGAGCGAGGATGGAGACGATGCAGAGCAAAATGCGGATGAAATTGAGCGTGCTGAGGATGCAGCGCTTGCTGACAAGACTACATCTGCCTTGAACCTCGATGACCAACAGCCAACAGAGGGAGAAGCAGATGAACGACAAGACCAAGCATCATCAACGACAGAAACAGCACCAGCAGAACCAGAAAAACAAGCGTTGACAGTGGCAGAAGTAGACAAGTTTTTGCATGAGGCGCTGCTACAGGCACTCAAGTTCAAGCTGACGGAGGCTCAGGCCAAGGAGTTGTTACCAATGAACTCGTCCATCCTGTACGATTCGTACATCCTGCCCTGTCGCGCGCGTGGCCGTGCTAGTGAGGCAGATATTAAGCGCTCGAGCTGGAAGAAGGTCGCCAAATGGCTCAAGACGGTTGAAAAACAGGGCTTGATCAAGTGCAAAGAGATGAAGGGCGAGTTGGTTCTCAACGCAGTTTCATGGCAGCATCCGCAGTAAGTTCTTGAATTTTTTTTCATTTCCCCTCACAAATCTTACAGGATTCTTTTTTTTTCCCTCCGCATCATGAGGGTTAACAAAACAATATTCTTACAAACTCTATTTGTTTAGACTAAAAGCCTTTTCGGGACACAAAACCGTGGAAACACAGCAACAACAGCTCAAACAAGCAGCATCATCATCAAGCACCGAGGCATCCTCGCATCAGAACAAAGCAGGCGGATCAGCTGGATCAATCAAGGTGATTGAAGGCCACCGCCCTAGTGGATCATCTGTGATTTTCTTTGAGACAATTGGACAACCGTTGGATCATTGCTACTCGCCAGCCGAGCTCAAGACGCTGCTGGCAGCTTACATCAAGGAAAAGTTGCTGGCGGACCCAAAGAACCAACGGTTTATCGTGCTCGACGAGGTCCTCGCACATGCATTGGGCAAGAAGGGTGAATCAGTTGATCGCATCCCTCGTGACCATGGTGTAGAGCGTCTGACCAACAACATGACTGTCTTCCATGCCATCTTGATGGGTAATGAGGATCCAAAGGAAGTCAAGTACGTCAAGGGCGCCGTGAAACCCGTCCAGATGATCCAGGAGATTCGCACTGGTCGCAAGACTGCCACGCGTATTTCTGGCCTGGAGCATTTCAAGATGGATGTCGACGCCTTTGCCCAGGAGCTGCAGGTCCTGTGCGCCAGTAGCGTGGCCATTACAGCCCTCCAGGGCGCCTCTCCCAAGCTTAATCTGCGCGAGATCATGGTCCAAGGCCCGCAGATGAAGAAGGTTTCCGAACTGTTGGTCGAGCGTGGCGTTCCCAAGAAGTATATCGTCACATTAGACAAGACAGCAAAGAAGAAGTAGAGAATACTTTGTAGTAAAGGAAAACTCATTGTTTCCCTTCTTCGATTTGTCATGAAAGAGTTTGTTTGGTACTGGTGATATTATATTTTTTTTAATTGATTGGGCATTGGCGTCTTATTTAATGCTATTGAGACAGTGGGTTTTTGGGTCGGATTTCTTTGATACCATTCATATAAGGCACAAGACATTCGGGCAAGCGAACAGATCCATCCTCTTGTTGGTACGTCTCAAGTAGCGCCACAATGATTCTCGGGACAGCCATAGCTGTACCATTCAGAGTATGCACAAACTCAGTCACGTTGTTGTTAGCTTTGCTGCGGTATCGGATATTGAGTCGTCGAGACTGATAATCAGTACAGTTGGATGTAGACGAAATCTCGCCCCAGCTGTTCCGTCCCGGCATCCACGCCTCAATGTCGTACTTTTTGTACGCACTAGCTCCCAGCTCTTCTGTCGGCATGTCCAGCACACTATGTTGTATGAAAATTAAGTTGAAAAAGAGTATGAGCAATATGTAAGTAAATTCCGCAAACGAGCCTCGGAAAAATAAAAATGACATATGTGTGACACCTCCCAAAAAAAACCAACACACTGTTGCATACCGGAAACACAGACCAAGCTCTTCAAAGATGCTCTCCTGGAAATGCCTGATCTCCTCGAGGATAGCATCACTTTCACTACCGCTGCGCGAAAACACAAAAAGTTCGACCTTGCTAAATTGATGGACACGGTATAAACCCTTGTTCTCAGCTCCACGAGCGCCGGCCTCAGCTCGGAACGCTCGTCCAAATCCTGCCAGTCGCATCGGTAACTGTGACTCATCCAGCACCTTGTTCATGTTCATTCCTGCCAAAGCAATCTCTGCCGTCGCCACCATGCACAGTGCCGAGTGGTGTGGATGATGATGTTGTTGTTGTTGCCCCTCAGCGGCAGAAGATGTAGCGGCACTGACGTTCGGTGCCACTGTCGATACCCAATAGGTCTGTGAGGCTTCGTCGCGCGGTTGGAAGCCACAGGCTTGGACGACCTCAGGACGAACAACATCAGGAGTGATGACCGGCGTGTATCCTGCCTGAACAGCCCGAGCAGTTGCAAATTGAATCAGTGCGAGCTCAAGCAATGCTGCCTCATTCTTCAGATAGTACCAGCGCGCTCCTGTAGCTTGTGCAGCCGCTTCGAAATCGACTAGATCTAGTTTCTGTGCTAGTGTCACATGGTCCAGTAGTGGGTAGTCCGAGACATTGCCTAGCAGCGCACGGGCGTCCTCACCTCCGAGCTCGACTGTGCCGTGCTTATGTGATGGTGTAGACGTAGTAGAGGTGGAGGAAGGCGAGTCTTTGGGTGAAGGGTGGTCGGATGAAAAGAGGGTTGGAAAGGCTGGATGAGCGACAGCACGTACGCCCTTGTTGAGACGCGGAACACCATGGATGCGGACCAGCTGTGCATTGGCCTCGGGTCCGATCGGAGAGGTTGGGTGGGTCATATTGGGAATGAGACATCCTTGCTCGAACAGTTGCTGCTCCAGCTCCGATAATTTAGCCTCCTGCACATGTAAGCCCTCCTTGACAACCTTGCCGCGCTCGACCAGCTCTTTCCGCTTTGCTTCAATCTCTTCCAGAGTCATCGTGGCTCCCTGTGCATCTGATGCAGTGCTGTCCTTTCCTTTCTTTTGCTTCTTTAATGCGCCTTGCTGATGTGAGAGACTCTTCATTTCAGCTGCAATCTTGTTACGTTCAGCTCGTGCCTTATCGATCTGAAATGTCAGCTCAGACACCTGTTGGTAGAGTTGGTTCACGGCGGCAATGGAGATGGTAGGGGGTAGATTGCGGTGTTTAATATTGGCTGCAATCTTGGCTGCCATCTCTGGTTGAGCCATGGCTTTGAAGTTGAGGTAAGGACGCAAATGCAAAGCTCCGCCAGCGGTGATTGCCTGTGATGTTTGCTGCTGCTGTTGTTGTTGTTGTTGCTGCCAAAGGCGCGTACTTGTGGAGAGGCGAGCTCGACAACACACGGTCGTCGCGTTGGATAGTCTTACAGAGGCACCCGAATGGCGCCATGAGGAGGCAGCACCTCTTGCTGCTGTCTGAAAGTTGCCTGCTGTCTGCCTCCACATGAGTTTTCCAATGCGATGCTGATCAAGAATGAATGAATGTATGTATAGGAAAGGTGAGGGAACGGTAGACCCAAGGAAGGGAAGTGTGTAACGTCGAAACGTCGGAGTGGCTTTGCGCTGCCTATGACTTTTTTTTTTTTACCCTTGCATGGATAATCCTCCCCGATTGAGCCATGCCGGTTGCCACCAACCTGCAAATGTCAATGCCCACCCGCTCTTTCCTACACACAAGATGCGATACTCCGCTCCAAAGAGGCATTATAATGTTGCAACATGGCTACTAGGCCTCCTTCAAAAAAACCACAACCTCCAGCTTGAAGCTCGGTATTTTGGTGCGTCGTGGGCCAGGTAAAGCTTTGACGTCAGACTACAGATTGGTGTTTAACACAAGAAACGAAACTGATTCTACCACCATGTAGAGAAATCATAGTAAACATGTAAGCCAATTGCGTATAGAATTTTCAACAAACACCATATGAAAAGATTTCTGGTAAACGCTACACACTTCTTTTTTTTCTTTCATGGCTGAGGCTGGTCACAAATGTAGAGAGTATGAAACGCTTGGAACAAAAACAAATGCCATGGAGCTACCCCACGTTTTCGGTTCCTATTTCTTCCTTTACATCCCATTCAACAAGGGGGGCCCGAAGCCCTTTTTTTTCTGTTGTTGTCATTTCTTTGTTTATGTGTCGACTCTACAGTGAAAAAACAAAGGCAAAATTGTTTGGCTCCGACTTGTAGGATATCCACAACATTGTGAGCTCTCTGGGTCATTCAACGACAGTCAACAACAAGGGTGCGTGTGCCTGGCCTCGTGAGGCATAAACAACTCTAAAGAAAAGGGAGAGAAAGAGGAATGGAGGTATGTATATGGTTTTTGGGAAAAGAGTAAGGGTTGGCCAAAAAGGAACAGATGAAAAGGAGTGAGAATGAGTCAGGATAAAAAAAAAGAGTGCACGGTTACAACCCCTCTAAGAGAGTTGAGTGGATGCTCTTCTAAACTTGCTGTTGGAGACTTCTCCTTGAAATTTCAACAGGTGTGAGGTGAGGACGTCGGAGGAGAATCCAAATTAAGCATTGTTGCGCTTCGGTCACTCTTTGGATGAAGCGCCGCCACGTGCGTTGCGGATGTTTTTTTAGCTGACTTGAAGGTTGACACCCGCTTTTGCAAAAACAAGACTGACTCCGCTTGCTTTTCCCCCCCTAGGCCGTGGGAGAGTATCTTCAATTACTGTTTGTGAATTTTTTTGCCACAACCGACAAAAACTGAGGGTATTTTTTTTCTTTTATGGGACGGGCAAGTTTCTATGCATAATGAGAGCCACTTGTGCATCATACTATTTCAGCTACGGCGTTTATCCAGACTGTTGTCTCGGATGTTGAATACGTTTTACATTGAAAGAATCACCGCCACCCCTAGACGTAAAAAAAGAAGAAATTTGATAGTAAAGCATGGCCATGACCAACGAAAGAAGAACGGAGCTTAGTGATTGTGCGTATATCCGCATCATAGGACAGAATAAGGATCAAGTATGGACAGAGGAACAAAGGGAAGATACGGAAATGAAAAGAAGGATAAGAGGATCCACAATGGACCATTGAGTCAGGCATGACAAGGTCCGCACAGTCCAAGCAGGAAGAGAGGAAATAAGCTTTGTGCTTCTTTCTATATTTGCAAAGAGTTCAATCTCGATTTTGCTTGCTCACCCAAGCTCCTTCTCCTATAATTTCCATTGTTTTGTCTTGTTGTCATTCGAAGAGGAGGGAAGAGGAAAAGATTTCTTGAGCGTGAATGGGTGCAATCTGGAAAGTAGAAGAGGAACGACGAGAAGAACAAAAAAAAGGGACCAGTCCAGGCATGCAAAAAAAAGAGAAACTCAGTAATTGCACGATTATCTGGTCTCGTAGCGCCATCAAACATATTCAAAGCCAGCAATAGGGGAAGAGAGCAAATTTCACTTACTTTATTCCTTTGCTGCATAGCATCGTGCCCCGTCGATCCCCCGTCCTTCTCCTTCCTCCTTCCTCCCCCTCCTCATCCAGGAGCCGTGAGACATATCTTGGAATCGGTGATGAAGATTAGGGCGAGAAATGATGGAGGACTGATCATCTACCGAGGGGAGAGGGGTGTGTGATCTCTGGTTAAGACACGAGTCGCTGAAACCCCACCAGCAACAAGCAACAAGAAGGATTACCTTTTTCGCGAAAGTGAATAGGGTTGGAAAAGTGAGAAGGGGAAGCATAAAGTTGCGAGCAATGGAGCCAACCATCCACTCAGTCAATCCATGGGACAATAATTTGTCACACGCATGCGATTTGTGGTGACAAAGACAACATGTGTGGAGAGACACAGAGAGAGAATGAGTGAGGATAAGGGTGAGGAGGGAGAGGCCAAACAGCACCTGCAGAGCCTAATGCCACATGCCATCATCGTCAGCCGCTGACTATTTGTTTGACAAAACGTAAAAAAAAAAACACACACAACACACTGCGATCGCCCTGAACTGAACTGAATTTTCCATATTTTTTTTTCAAGAATATAAGCCCAACTCAACTGTCTTGCCCTCTTACCTCTTATTTCAGTTGTTTCTCTTTTCTTCTATTTCTCTCTCTTTTTTCAAAACCAATCAGGTCTTCAGCAACTCATTTCGCCTCTTCATTCTCCAACCAAGGCATTCCATCCGCTCCATCAACAACCAAGCGAGTCAATCCAAGCGAACAAACCACCAACCAAGGAACCAACAAATAAATAATACCAAAAGTACAACCAACCACACTCAACGGTCGAGCCATTAAATACAACTTTTTCAGGACTCTTAGTTTTCCCAAGCTACCCTTTTGAACTGCATGGCTCTCTTGAACAAACAAGCATAGCAAAGCAAGAGAACAGCCGGACCGTTCATTTGTCACCTCTTCGTTTTATTGTTAAGCTTTGACTTCTGTGCCGTCGCCTTCCCTCCCTTCCTCTTCTTTAATCCTTTTGATACCAGTATTACCCCCTCCCCCCAACTTACGCTCTTGAACGATGACTTCACCAACTTCGGACCCACTCCCTCCACCACCGGCTTACATCGCTCGGTCGGCGTCGATCAGATCTACCACGTCGTCCCAGTCGCAGTCAGCTACCTCTGTCTCGTCTTCAAGCGTCTCTACCCAAGGGCAACCACAGACAACAGATCAGCAGGAAGAACGGCCTCGCCGAAGCTCCATCTCAAAGTCCATCTACCAGGGATATGAAGATGACCACCCTTCAACGGATGCACCACCACCACTGCCGCCACTGCCAACCGACATGGCTGTGAGTGCATGCATCCACTTTGAGGACGATGCACACATGAACCAACATCCGTCAGCCGCCCACTACTACAGTCGGCCATCGTCGCCTGTGTTAGGCCCCAGCAGTGGCAGCAGCTCGCCCGTGCCAGTGACGACGTCCACGATCCTTGAAGATTTCCACCATTCGCATCAAAACCATTATTTGGTCCCGCTGCCCCCGGCACAGCATTCCTCAACATCGGCATCGTCTTCGCCGTTTGCCTTCTTTGCCAATTCGATTGCGCTCGCAACATCGTCATCGTCAGCGGCGTCTTCACCCATGACAGGCGGCGAACATACCAATGGCGGTGGCGGCAGCAGCAGCTCACACAACCAAAGTACCAGCCATGCCACCCACCATTTCCCAACGTCGTCTTCATCATCAAAGACGCTCCGCATCGAACTCGCCCAGCCGGAAGTGGTGTTGATGGCAGGTCAAGTGACGACGCTCGAGGGTGTCTTGTATGTGAACGTGCACAAGCCCACAAAAGTCAAGACCCTGCATCTTGAATTTTCTGGCCGTTCTTCTGTCACATGGATCGATGGTAAGACGCAGCAAAAAGTGGAAAAAGATAATAATAGGCTTGTTGGTGTTTCCGACAGTAGCCATGTTGGTTGTTGTGCTGCTGGTGATAGTGGTTGGAGCAACAGTGGAGGTAGTAATAGTGGTGGTAACAATAGTGGTGATGGTGGTGGTAGTGGTGATGGTAACCTTTTCAGTAGGCCTACAAGAAGAGGAACCAAGTTTCTGTTTTCGTCCAAGGACCTTGTGGCGTTCTCTGATACCCATTACTCACAGCTACCTTCTTCTTCTTCCTCCTCGTCCACGTCCACCTCTTGCCCATCCTCATCGCCTGCGCACACTGCCAAACGCAACCGTCAAATAATAGACAATGCCTACTCGCCAGCAACGCGGCATACAACAGCACCACACATTGAGCACACCTGGGAGTTGATCACACACCAGCACAAGCAACCGTCTGAACAACTGCAACCAGGCCAACATGCGTACCCATTCGCACTCGAGCTTCCAGACACACTGCCCGAGACATTGACGACAACACATGGCAAGGTCGCCTATCGTCTCACTGCCACGCTCACCAAACCGGGCTTTTCGCTGCACTCGTCGACCATCACCATGCCCGTCACCATTCTGCGCAGGTACCCATCCTACAGCGCCCGCACTTACCAGCGTGGTGGCCGCGCCGTCTCTCGTCCAGAGGACAAAGTCCAGTACAAGATTGTCGTTCCACAAACCCGTGTGCCACACTCGACCAAAGTGCCGCTGCAAGTATCGATCACGGCACCAACACCTCGCATCCAGGTGAATGTCTTGCAGGTGGGTCTATGGGAGCGAGTCGTCTACCGGGCCGATGGCCGGCGTCGAGTCGACATGCGGTTGGTCAAGATCCAAAAGTCGGAGGGCTGGCCCCAGCAACCGCCTCGCGATCCAAGCAGCGACCCGAATGGAAGCCATGAGGCGACAACGTGGAACAAGGTGCTGTTGTTTGACATGCCACAAATGGGCGGCACCGACCTGACGCACTGTAACCCGAGCGCGGACAATGGGCTGATGAAGGTCACACACTTGCTCCGGTTCTCGATCCTGGGTCTCGAAGGAACCAAGCGCTTCCGTGTCGAATCCGAGGTCGACATCAAGGTCCTGGCCTTTGAGGACGAGGTCATGCACCCGGCCATCATGGCCGACGATGGCTCGATGGCGCTCTTCTCCGCCGATGGTGATCCAGCCTCGGGAGCCTTTGACAATGAACTCCCATCGTACCTGACCTCGTTCTCGACTCCCCGTGTCAGCTTTGATGCCGAACGTGATATAGACCCGACCACTCTGGCCGCGGCCGGTGACGACGACTTGCTCCGCACCATGCTTGCCGGCATCCATCTGCCGACATATGCGGAATCTGAAGAGGACAATAGTCGTGCCACCAGTCGCAATGTCTCGCGCGGTGTGTCGAGATCGACCAGTCGAGCAGCGAGCCGTGCTCATTCACCTGAACGTTCTTCTTCAGCGGCTAGTTTTGGCATCAATGGCACATCATCGTTTTCGGCGACAGGTGCACAGCAACAACAGCAGCATCAGCAGCATCAGCAGCATGACACTCTTTCTCCGTCTCACCACCAGCATCACGGCAGCATCAGCAGCATCCATTCTAATAACGGTGCAAGTGGTAACCAGGATAGTTCGGGCCTGTTGTCTCCTCATCATCTTCAACCTCATCAGCGATCCAGCTCTCCTCTTCGCTCTGCTGTTTAAAAAAGAAACACAAAAAAAAATTAGGGTAACCCTGCCCACCTAGTATGTACTTGTATACCATTTTATTGCATTTATCCATCCTTCATTTCCCTCTCTTTCCTCCTCCCCTATAGCATTTTTCATGTACCTCTATGTACGATAGACCCTCCATTACCATTTCGTCAAAAAATAAAATAAAAATAACAAAAAAATCCTAATTTGCTTTCATTTAAGAGAGTTCTAAAACGGCATGAATTCATAAAATAAAACGTTCATCTCTTTGGTGGAAAAGAGGCTCTGGAAGGAAGGACAACTTTTTTTTGCGCTCATTCATTCATTCATTTATCTTTTTTTTACTACTCCAAAAAAAAGATTCCACTGCGAAATAACACAATTGGGGACATTTCAAAAAAAACATAAAAAAAGTAGACAAAAAAATAACTACTGAGGAAGCTTAGCGTTATCGACAATCAGACGCTTAACACCCGTCATCCATGCCGATACATCATTCGTGCGCGTTGAGTGCAGCTCCAGATGGATCTGGTACGCTGCATTATAGTTCTTGCTCTGCAGCGCCTGTGCCAGCTGTACCATCTGGTCTGCCACAAAGGATGGCACCTCTTCGTTGTTCAACATGTCAAACAATACGTTCAGCTTCTTCTCCGCATCATCCAGTGGTCTCTTGGCAGCGGGCTATTATATGATTGTAGTTAAAAAAGAAAAAAAATTAGTATGTCTCCCACTTGTTTTTTTCCTTTGCTTGTTCGCCATCAGACCCAAACACAACAACTTACCGTGGCGTATTGACGTGCAAGGGCGAGCTCACTCGACAACACTGTAAAGATAATCTTGTGGTTGGCAGGGATATGCGACCGATCGCCCGCTGGGTGGCGGTTGGGTGCAGGCTGTGCTGGTGGTGTGGCCGGGCCTGGCGTTCCAGCTGCGGGTGTCAATGGCCTTTGGTGGTTCACAGGTGGAAGCACTTGGGGCATGCCACTGGCTACCATGCCGCCTCCCATTGGGCCACCAAACGTCTGTGGTGCATAGGGGCTTGCGCCACCTGCTGGCGAATGTGTCGAGCCATAAGGTCCTGCTGCGCCAGCCTGAGGTGGTGGTGGTGGATGGGCCGCTCCCGTTACAGCTGCATTCATGTTTTGGTATGGGCCTGGAGGCTTTTGCGCATGCTGGCCGTAGCGCGGTGACATGGAGCCAGCAAGGTTGTGGTTGGCGCCTGGAGGCGGGGGCAGCTGCGATGCTGCTGGCACAGGCGAGTATGGTGACGACGTAGCTGGAGGTCGGTTAGCCATTGGTGGTGGGGGCAAACCAGGCTGATGCTGTTGCTGTGGATTGTATCCAGTACCGGCCATGGGTGGTGGGGGAATACCCTGTTGGCCAGCTCCGTAGGCACCAGCGGCAGGAGGAGGAGGAGTGCCACCCATCATGGGACCATTGCCACCAGCCAAGGGGCTGCCGGGGAAGGGCGATGTGATCTGTGCCTTATTGGCTGGCGCTGCTGGAGGACGCTTAGTCAGGCCAGGCATTGGGATTGCAGGTGGATCATTCCACGAGCCAGTGTCCTTGCGCTGTGAAGGAGGCAGCTCCACTGAGCGTGCTCGCTCCACAGGGTTGGGCTGGTAAGGGTTGTTGCCGTATGGGGGCGCCAATCCTGCATCCTGTGTCTGCTGCTGCGTCTGTCCAGGGTATCCGGTCTGACCGAATGCTGGTGGTGGTGGAGGCTGAGTGAATCCACCGCCATAGGCATTCGCTGTAGGAGGTGCATACGGGTTCGCCGCAGCGACAGGTGGTGGAGCAGCAGCAGCTGTAGCGGCAGGCACAGGAGGACGCTGCTCACCTGCACGAGGAGGTGGACCAAAGACTGAGGGAGGTGCAGCCGCCTGGACTGGTGGTGCAGCAGGCTGGTAAGTCGCTTGGAACGTTGTTGGGGCACCGAAAGGCGATGTGTAGCCCTGTGTGGGAGGAGCACCATAGACATTCTGTGCTGGTTGGGGCTGAGCGGCCTGGTACTGGTTAGGGTTGTACAGGCCAGGACGCTGCTGCTGCTGCTGCTGTTGCTGTTGCTGTTGCTGTTGACCATACTGTCCTGCCTGATAGGGGTTATACTGACCCTGCTGTTGCTGGTACTGCTGACTCTGTTGTTGCTGCTGGTAGTCGAGTTCGCCAGTGACATAGACGGGTTCGAAGGGGAATTCAGGCTGAGGCACTTTGCTAACATCGACGCCAGAGTAGTAAATACGCTCGCGCATGACAGGGAGTGACTCCTTGGAGTAATAATCAACAGGTGTCAAAGTCAGATACTCCAGTGCCGACTGCAGACGACCCTGATCCGCCAAAATCTCGGCATACTCGGCATACTTGTCGTACAGAGCTGCCAATTTGTGGTGGCCATCTTGCTGTTCTTCTGGATGGTCCTCGTTCGGGTTGCCTGCAATGGCCACGTCGACATAATCGATAGCCTTGCGGAACACAGTGACCTTCTCAATGAGCGACTGCAGCGATCGAGCATGGCGCTCATAATCGGAGAGACGAGGATCGGCACGGGACGAAGCCAGCTCCAGTTCCTGTTCAGAAATCCAGATCGAAACGACACGCTCGAGATTGCCTGCCGCAAGGTAGCAGAGAACTGTATTCCGACGCACCTCATCCAACACCTGACTTGGCTCACCAGCATGCTGCTTACTGATCCAGAGCTCTTCCAGGCGGTTACCGAGCGCCTCGCACAATCTACCAAACTCATCGGGGCGGGCAAAAGTGCAGAGCACAACAACAATTTCTTGCCAATCAGCAAGGTCGGCGTTGTGAACAACATCCTCCAGGTCGCCTGTAACAACGCTCTGCAGCAAGCGAAGGTATGGGGTGGTGGCCGCAAGTCGCTCAAAGTAGGCCTTTTGAGTGCGTTCGAGGAGTTCGGGTCCACCGCAGATAGCCAGCACAAGAGCATCAGACAGACGGTTGTCATGCAGACAGACATTCACAGCAGAGTCAAAATCGCCAGCGACAATACAACGGGTAATCTTGCGGTCAATGTCTGAATCTGAAGCAGGATAGATCCGGAAGGGGCTCGAGACCTTTGGTTTGGCCGACTCGCTCACAGGCAAGGTCGAGAGTGATCCATACTGGCTAAAGGCATCTTCTCCAGCCTGCTGCTGCTCATCCTGATGACCAGAGAACAAATTCGACATCTGATCTACTGAACCACGGTGAAGACCTGCACCAGAGCCGTTCTGGCCGGTGGGGGACTTGGGAGAGGTGACGCTGCCGAGGTTCAAGTTTTTTGTCAATGATGCAACCTGATCGACCATGTCCTGCTTGTCAAAGCCAAGGTGCTGCACGAGCCTCTCGCGAGGGTTTGCCTCAAAGAGGGCGCGCAGCACGGACCAGTATTCTGCTGTGGATTCGCCACTCTGGCTGCGGCTCTCGCAAAAAGCATCCAGTGTCCTTGTCTCCAAAGCTTGCTCGAGTTCCGTTGCTCGTCGAACAATTTCGGGTTCTGTGATCACATTGGCTAAGCTGACAGTCGAGATGGTAGTAGGAACGCCTGCTGGAGCAGGAGCACCTGGGGGCAGGTTGAGGTGTTGAGTGCGGTTGCGAACGATAGCCAGCTTACCACCAAAGCCAAAGACAGCGCCAACAGGACGACGGAGCCACTTGGGGGGCTGCTTCAGAGAGAGGGTCGAAGTAGGTTGTTGGGTCTGGAACTGGTGGGGTGCAAATGGATCATGGGTTTCCTGCTGAGCCGCAGCCGCCTCTGCCGAATCACCATCCTTTGTGGACTGGATAGAGTAGACGTTGATCTTGCCATCAAACGATGCAGAGGCAAGCAGATCAGGGTTACGAGGGCACCAATCAATGTCAAAAGTCCAGCTGGAGCTCTGGGGCAGCTCACCAATAATCTCGCCTGTCGAAGGATTCCAGCACAGCGAACGACAGTCCTTGCCTGCAGAGAGCAAGAGATCCGAGTCCTGTTTGCACCAAGAGATGGAAAGGATACCTTTGGAGTGACCCGACAAGATCTATGTGACAAGAAAGGGAGGAGTATATATTCATATTGTAAAAAAATGAAATCCAGTTAGTCATTTCCTCTGTCCCTGAGCATCATAAATGGGATTGCCCTCAACGTTTCAAACACTCTTTTTGGGCTTCCGTAATACCTTTTCAGGAGCATGAGCATAGCGCAAGTCCCAAACGAGGATGACAGGGTTGTTATCGTCCTCTGTTGCTGTGATGATTTGTGTAGCCTGTAACAGTGAGAAAAGGAATATATACGCCCAAGGTTAGAGAACATGGATACTGTGATGGGCAAAAATGCATTCTTGTCTACAAAGGAGCGCTGTTATGTTGTGTTGTAAAGGGCTGCAAAGGATAATAAAATACGTACGACATCAGGATTCCATGCAACAGCAGTAATGCCACGGCGGCTTGCGGCCATCTGGCCCAGGTTGGTCATGCTTCCACCGCCAGCACCAGGGTATGAGAGAGTGAGAACCTCGCGCTTGGACTTGAGATCCCAGACAACAGTGTAGCCAGTGGTAGAGCTTGTGGCAAGGATATGCTGGACGTGGTTGTTCCATGCAACGCAGGTGATGTCTTCGAGCTTTGTTGACCGTGATCCAGGAGTGTATGGCTTTGTCAGGTTGCCGAGATCCCAGATGAAGATCTCGCCGTTGCTGGATGCTGAAGAGAGGAGATTCTGCTGGAAGGGGTTGAAGTGCAGACCACGGACCGGGCCAGAATGGTTGGTCTGGCGCGAATACAGGACGTTGTCGCTTCCGCTGAGGATGGCGTTGGCATCCCACAGGTTGAGTTCACCGTTCTCCATACCTCCAGCAATCATACCATACGGCCGATCCACAGTTGGAGCAGCCCATGCCAGACGGTTGAATCTAGATACATAAAATACCGCGTTGTATAATTATAAAATAAAATGTACAAGTGAGAAAAATGCGAGCAGGTTTCGAGTGAACTTTTCATATGAGACGTGATGGGAAAAAAAGAAGATGCTCATACCGTGCTCCACACGAGACCACACCAACAGGCTGGTTCAACTCCATGGCTTGAGGCGACTTGTCACTCAGGTTGAGATCAAAAATCTCAAGCTGGGATGTGTTGGAGAAGTTGGCGTCGAAAGCGCCTGCTACAGTGCCCGTGGCCAGCAGGGGCGTGTGCTGGCCAGGGCTCCAAGCAAACGTTGATGTCCTATTGACCACCTTTTGTTTCATGGCTGGACGATGGTGGAAATGAGATGGTTGCGAAGGCGAGAGATGAATGCGCTGCCTTTAAACAAAAAAAAGTTGACCTAGATGGTTGGAATGGAATGGGAACAGTGCGCGATGCAAGGAGATAAACGTTAGTTTAATGCTCTGAGAGTGTATAAAGACAGATGGCTAGGGTCTGTTTGGATGAGGTCAGACAGAAACGGTCAAGTTGATAATGCTCAGGTAGGGGTGATGAGCAGGGAAGACTAGTACAGCATCCATGTCCTCCACCATGACAGGTCATTGTTGCCACAAACGATGGATGGTTGTTCACCCCTGGGAGGACAATGGTGTACAGTCCTCGCTGCCGAATGAGGACTTGGGCTGACCACAAACGTGTCCCTGTCCTCTCGATGGATGAATGGGGGGAGGGAAGGAGGGAAGGATGGATGGATGAATGGAGTAGACGACAATGGAAAGTACGCGCTGACCTGACACGAAAGAGATGATGGGAGATCAGGTTCGCGCTTACTCCTCACTCGAGAATGTGTATTGGTTGTGTCTCCTCTTCAAAGACTCTCGAGAAGCGAGATGGATGAGGAGTGCAGTGGAGGATGAAAAAGAGGTTGCAGACCTTGAACTGATTCTGCTAAAATGAGGAGTGGAGGAAGGAGAGGAAGAGAGAGTGTGTATATGTGTTTAAAATGTGGTGTTCCTCTTTCTTTCTTTCTTTCTTTCTTTCTTTCTTGTCTTTGTCGTGCTAGCAAGGGGACTGACTACAGAGAGATAGAGAGAGGGGCAGAGGAGGAAGAGGAGAAGAGGGGAAAAGGGCGGGCTCGCTTGCAACCCCCAATCAGGGCCTCGTCTTTCCCTTTTGCCACGTCACACGCGAAAATTATATTTTTTATGTAGTCTTCTCGTGGCAGCTTCTGTGTGCTTCGCGCGCATGCTGTACCTCCTCAAGGACAGGGATTGAGTCCATCGCTCCTTCCTTGCCTACCGCCAGCGAAGCTGCATGGCTGGCCTCCTGCAGTGCATCGAGGATCTGCTCGCTCGAGAACCGTCTGCCTGCCTCATGGTTGCGGACTAAATTGGCTACAAAGTATCCTGTCCATGTGTCGCCGGCACCTGTCGTGTTCACCACCTTGCCTGGCACCACCTCCAGTCGAAACTCTTGAAGATCCCTGTCCTCTTCATGGATTCTAAAGCGTGCTACAAGTCCATCTCCTCCAAGCGTGATTACAATGCCTGAGATATTACCATACGCCTTCTCCAGCACCGGGAAGCACTCTTGAGGCGTAACATGTGATGCCGAAGGCAGGGCTTCTCCCTCCTTGCGGTTCGACGCCAAGTATGCATACAGTCCTTGCGCCTCAATCTCGTTTATCAGCAAGTAGTCGACCAAGTGCAGTGGGAACTTGTCTGGAAGGTCTGGTGTCATTGGCGATGGGTTGAAGCACACCGTTAGACCTGGGTAGAGAAACATGTTGCCAAGTCAGCTTGATGTTAATATTGATAAAACAAATAAAAAATATACGTCCACCATTGTCACACACATGCATAATCCCCTTCACCTTTTTCTTTAGCGGCTCGCATAATCTCGCCGCCACAGTTAATCTCGTTCTGCATGACAATCCAGTCGCCAGGGCCAAAATGGCTGAGCACCTCGTGAGCCTCCTCCATAGTGACAGTGTGATTTGTACCGGGAAACAGGACAATGGAGTTATCACGGTTCTCCTGGCTGAGTTGAATAATGGCGCGACCCGTGGACTCGCGGCTCGAGACCTTGATAAAGGTAGTATCAACGCCAGCATGTGCCATCAGCTCTTTCACCCATACACCATCAGCGCCGATCTTGCCTGCGTGAAACACATTGGCACCTGCTCTTCCCAGAGCCACGGACTGGTTGGCGCCTTTACCACCTGCACTGACATTGTGGCTGACGGACGAGATGGTCTATAGTCATGAAAGTAGTAGTAATTGGTGATAAAATGAAAAAGGAGGCAAAGATGGAGTGAGTAATTGAGCAAGAGTTGAACTAAAATAAAAAGACATGCTATTCTCGTGTTGCCCTCTCTTACCTCTCCTGAGCGCACGATGTGGGGTACGACGTAAAAGTCATCTAAGGTAGGCCACAATTGGAGAGATAAAGGCTTGTCAATGATTGATCTGATCAACCAATGTGAAACCAGTGTTATCCTACGCCACCCAACAATGCCAGAGCAGGCGAAAGAGCACACTGTGATTACCGATATTGATGGATCCATAAACAAGCACCTTGCCCATTTTCGACCGCTGTGTTGTTGTAAAAAGCTGGTTTATGTCACGTCTCTTGAGGAACAATGGGTGTTAATTGCTCTTGGCAGGCAAATGAGGATAAAGAATGAAACAATTATGAAATGAACTTCCCCAGAATTACAACAGAACATGCATTTTGTGAACGACATGTTCAAAAGAGCAGTCCAGGACGCTCTGTACACGTCCGAAGTATTTGATGAAAGATACATGAATCTCCCCATTAGAGGAGCCACTCTCGCTCTTGCTTTCCTTATCTACCAACCCAAACAATGCGCCATATGAGCTATGCAGCACTCGTTGACAGAGACAAGGTTACCGTCATAGGCATAACCGCATGACCATATATCAACTTTGGAGTTACTTTTATCTACAACGATGCTTCAGGATTCCGAGTTGATACTTTCTAT
This sequence comes from Actinomortierella wolfii, assembly GCA_016098105.1. NCBI lineage: Eukaryota > Fungi > Mortierellomycota > Mortierellomycetes > Mortierellales > Mortierellaceae > Actinomortierella > Actinomortierella wolfii. Next base: position 21,526 of record JAAAIY010000081.1, read on the forward strand.
ACATATGACTGAATCTATCGCTCTAAAGCTTGGCGAAAACTCCCTTCTTCTTTTGCATGGTAGCTGCTGCGGCCTCGGGAATATCCTGTGATATGAATGAGGAACATTGCAAACAAAAAAAAAGATACTAGTGAGTACAGAGACAAGCGAGGAGACGCGCCATTTTCGCGTTACCCATCCAGCCCTTCTCCTTTTTCTTCGTTGACATGCCAACAGCTGTAAAACTTACAGGAGTCTGAAGCATGACTTGGTTCCATGCTGCAGTGTATTCGAGACCCGCATCGACAGAGTGATCGCGCGAGTAGTTGAGAAGGTGCCTGGAAGAGGAAATAAAGATAAACATCTCTTTAGTCAATGGCTACTCCGTAGTATATACACATCCTTTTGACATTGCACCGCCAGATTATAAAGTCATACTTTGTGCTCATGGTGGCAATAGGCGACTTTTCGGCGATGAGAGTGGCTGTGGCCAATGCCGCAGCAAGGACCTGCTCTTGGTTCTCAACGACCTTGGACACGTATCCTTGCTTCTGGGCTTCCTCTGCACCAAAGCTAAAAAAAATTTTGAAACGGAAGAACAGTTTTTTTGTGTGAGTGACCTTGCTTCACGTCTCTCTTTGTTGAATAATGATGTTAAAGAACTGCCATTTAGGTAAAAAGACTTACTTGCGGGCTGTCAGGGCCAGTTCGCGAACCCAGCTGTTGTTACCAACCACCTTGGGGAAGCGCTGCAGCGTGCCAACATCGGCAGCCAGGCCAATATCGACCTCCTATTGGAAAAAATCGCCAGTGCAAAATAAAGGAAAAAGGAGGAAGAGTGAGATCATCTATGAGGGTTCAGATCACTTTGTGTTGATCGATGCTGGATCCAGGCGACATGTTCTGCAAAAAACTGGTTTTCTGTCTCATAGTGGTGGTGGTGGTTTACCTTGACGGAGAAGACGGCATCCTTGGTGCAGTAGCGGACATCACAAGCAGCAGTGATATCGATACCGCCACCAATGCAGACGCCGTGAATGGCGGCGATCACACCCTTGTCGCACTTTTCAATGGCACTCAAGCTGGCTTGCAGAGACTATATAGCATTTTCAATTACAAAGTAATGGAAAAAAAGGAAGCGGAAGATGAGGGTGAGTCTAGGCTTGATCGGGTTGACAAAAGTGCGAACAATTAAAAAAAAGATTGCCACCAAAGTGTCGCTTACCATCAAGTGCTTGCGGATCTTGTAGGCAGAACGCGACGAGTCATCAGGAACGAAGGGGAGGTTGAGAGAAGTCACTAGACATAAAGAAGTGAGGGATAGAGGGAGAGAGGTGAGGCGAAAGAGACGAAAGTGGGGGAACAATGTTAATTTGATCGTGTAAAGTGACCGGGTTGACAGCTGCCGAGCAATTGTCATAATGTACACTGGGGTTGTAGTCTGATCCTCAGAGTTACTTCAGAACACCCCTATAAATTATCTTCCAGTCTATATGTATGAAGCTTACAGTCAAGACCGCTAGTGAAGCAGCGACCAGAGCCTGAGAGAACGATGGCACGAACATCTTCATCGTCACGAAGACGGTCAAAGACATTGCGAATGTCGATCCACATTTGGTCGTTGATGGCATTGAGCTTCTTAGGGCGGTTCAGCTGGACATGGGCCACAAAGGGGGCGGGGAACGAAACAGCAACGGTCTCAAACTTGTACTCAAGAGGCATGGCGAAGGATATGTACCGAGTAAGGAATGAGTGGAAAAGGAGAGGAGCAATGAATGGGAAAAGCGTGAGAAGGGAATGCGAAAGGGTTGAAGGAGGCCTGGAGAAGGGTGAGGTTTTTGTCCTTTGTTCCTTGGGAGAAGAAGGTACACCTCGGTAAAAGTTTACCCATTCCTCGATCACCCCGTCTAGGTTCAGTAGGTTCACGTGCATGTGGGGCAAAAGAGAAACGTTAAAAAAGCCTACTGTGCAGAACAAAAACATGGACAGGAGAAAGGGTGAGGGTTGGGAGTCAGAGTGCGTAGGATGCTCTGCATAGCCAGCCGATTTGTTCGACACGTCTCCCGGAGCGCGCAGCTTGAACAGTTTGTCCTCTGTACGAAGTTGCACAATTAACCAATAGGTCATCGTCAGATAAGATCCCTCTCTTCAGCCGATAATTGTGTGCTTCGGTGCATGTCCTAAATGGCATTTGATGAAGTTGTATTATGCGCCATCAAAAAAATCAAAACAACAAAAAAATGTCTTCGGATGATATTGGGGTCCGTTTACCGACAACGGAATAAATAGAGATTGTTGTTGATGGTATAAGTTGAGATGAGGGGAGGATCTAACATTAGATGGACGCGTTCTCTAGACTGGAGATATGGCTACATAGAATGCATGTCGCGTCGCTCGAGCACTACACAAAGTTTTTTTTTGTTTGCCTCGCTCAAGTCGACCTCATCCATCCCAGTGAGCTTCCTTTAAAACGGATGAAGATAAAAAGGCAGTCTGTGGCATATTGCCTCTGCTGTCCTGCACAGCATTGCCTCTAGTTCTCGTTAATCCAATCCTAATAAATCATTTAGTAAATCATAGAAAGTAACATAAAAGTCAGCCACCCTGAAGTAGCCACACTTGCACGACACGAACTCTCTCTGGTAGGATTCAAGTTCCTCATCCTTCAATACATACTAAACATAACACAGAAGAGCGAAAAAAAAGAGAAACATGAGGTCAGAATAACAGTCAACGACGCAACACATCGAATGTCACCCCACATACAAAGTAAGCAACTAGAAATATCATACCATTTTCCCGCTTCACTTGAGCCTCCTCTTCAGGAGTAAAGTCGTTTGTAATGTTGAATGTCTTGCGGATCTCTTCTGGCGACTTGGCTAGTGATTATTATTCATTAAGCAACGACCGTTGGCCAGACGAGAAGTGTTAAAGACAAGAGAGATACAGCAACATTGGTCTTTTCTCAACCATTACCTTCTTATGCATGCAGGTGTCACTTCAACTATACCTTTAATCATGTTGGCGACAGTTTTACATGTCAAGTCCAGCAGTGGCTTAATATCCAAATAGTTGGCCGCCTAACCTCCCCAATAGAATACAAAAAAAGTATCAATGCCAGTGTTCTCTATTCAATGGGCGACGCAGCCAGCCTTGCTCAGCAGGATGTATACGAGCAAGGTGTATCCACACGGCCTTTTTCTATTTTAAGGGCCTTTTGTCACAGCACGTTAACACATACCAAGATGAGCTCATAGAGAGTGCCTTGGTCAACTTTACAAAACTCAAGATCCCACTCTGAGATATCCGACGCCGAGTCTTCACCATTTTGCACGGGGGCGTCGTGACGGTGATGGGTGCAATATTCAATGACCTTGGCAAGAATAGGTCCAGACACATTTGGTAGAGGCACCGCTAGTGTGATAAAAGAGAAGAGCGTTTACAATGAGTGAATGCATGCCATTATTTGTCATGCTGTTCATTCACAGCTCCCAATTGTGTTCCTTGAACAAAAAGAATGAAATAAACAAGGGAGGACACAAAAAGGGAAGAGGCAGTGTTCGCACAGTACCATGCCCTGAATCGCCAACGTCGTCAAACATGAACTTGAGGACCTGACTCTTCTCGGCGATGTCACGATCGATGAGGAATTCTGTGCCTTCGGAAGATGTGAGGAGTACTTGAGGCATGTTAATGAAGCAAGATGGGTGACAATGACAAGTTGGAAGGGGGTGGAAGCAAGGGAGAGAAGTAGAGGTCCTCAGTTGCTTAAATAAAAGTACAGCTGCTACTTCGACTCTTCCCTCTCCTTCTTTTCCCTTGAAAGAGTACCATTTTTGCCAATATTGTCAAACATATAAACACATGAAAGAGTTTTATGAATGGCTCCCTCTCCCTCTGTCCCCCTCTCTCTATCATTCTTGCTACATGCCTTCTTTCTGAGGAAACATTTGGAACTACTTGGTGTCGGATAGTTTGCCCACATTTCTCAAAGTCAAACCTGCATGTTCGAATATCGCGCGTCAATAGGCTGGTAGTGAAAAATATATCGTGGAGCTTAGATTGCAAGTACGATCCTTGAAGGCTTCTTAAAATTTTTGGTTGAAGAATGTGGATCGTTTTGCTATGGATGCTATGGATGTTATAAGGATGCTACCATTATTACGATTCCTTTTCCTTGAGGATCCAGGTCTACTATGAACTTAGGACACTCTATTGATCCATGAGGGGAAAAAAGTAATGCCCTAAAACCCTTTTCTTTATCGCACACTCTATCTATAGCTACTAGAACCAGTATCTATGTCTCGCGTAAACTATATTCATCTATAGAATACCGCTCTTGCTCTTCTTCAGCTTATACAGTTCATTTTTCTTCTTCTTTTCTATATCTCTTCTACTGTCTACCGCTTCTGGCTGTAATCACTGGCCTTATAAGCGACCAGAAACCATTTCAGTTTGCTACCCAGGTTGCAAAGTGGCACTGTCTAAAATACTACAGTCTGTCACTCAAATCACACATTGCTTTGTTGTGCTTTCTAGGCAAGTGTAGCATATTATACCTGTCATCCTTCCTTGATTAGACAGCACACAGGTCTTAAAAACGAGTATGGGACAACACTCTAGCCACAATAACTCAAACAGGCATTGAGTCTTTTTTCACCTCTGTGTTCGCAAAAAGATATTTATGTTGAGCTAACACGTTTTCTGTTGATACAAATATCTGTCATGCCCACTCGACTTTCAACGCAGGATAGCTGGGTTTTCTTCAATTCACCACAGATGGTGGTAAAGGGGGCCCTCATGAAGTTGGTGGCAAAAATGAGGAGCGTGACTGCTACTTGCCAAATGTCAACATTGCATATTTTTTTTATTGAACCCATGCACTAAACAAACGACCGTGGTGTGAACTTGTTTGTCCATTGGTTCCTACCTTGCTGCATTCCATTGGCATCGCCAGTCAAAACTTTTCACATTCGACATTTGCTTTAGTTCCAATTGACAAACAATTCAAACCGGCACATTAGCATTTATTTCTCAATATTCAACCATGCCTGACAAGAAGAATAAGAAGCTGCCCGAGGAGGACGCTGCCCTGAGACAGGCAGCCAAGAAATACTCTAGAGCAGACCCCAAAGCATTAGAGGGAGTCAATGTATGTCAGTCGGTAAACATGTTTGGATATGTATCTTTCTGTTTAGGAGAACACAAGTACTAAATATGAACACTCTCATTCCCCCCATGACTTTTTTTTTGCCAACTTATAGAAACTGGAGAACAAAAAGTTGAAGCATGGACTGAAAAAGAAGTACAAGCAGCAGCAAGAAGCAGCGCTGAAGGCCGCATCGGCCGAAATGCTATTGACAGAGGAGGCTGGTTTCCTGGAGGCGGAGGGTATTGAGAAGACGTATCAGTTCACACAACGGGCACTCAAGAAGGAGGTCGACATTGCCACGGCCCATAAAATGTTCAATCTGGATCTCAAATTTGGTCCTTACACGATCGATTATACCCGGAACGGACGGCACTTGTTGATCGGTGGCAAGAAGGGTCATGTCGCAGCTTTTGACTGGCAGGGTGGACAATTGGCTTGTGAATTACAGTTGCGTGAGACCGTTCGGGATGTCAAGTATGTGCCGATCTCCCAGATTTTGTTTCCCTTGTTATGACTATCAATGAGTGAAATTTTTTTAGGCGTTTGTACTTTTCTATTAACAATCTCTTTTCACTTTACACTTACTTCGTTTAGGTGGTTGCACAATGAGACTATGTTTGCAGTGGCACAAAAGAAGTACGTGTATATCTATGACAAGACAGGCGCTGAGATCCACTGTCTACGGAACCATGTTGAAGTCAACAAGCTCGACTTTTTGCCATATCATTTCCTGTTGACATCAGTTGGCAATACTGGCTACCTCAAGTACCAGGATACATCAACGGGCAAGCTCGTGGTTGAGCATAGAACCAAGCTTGGAAAGTGCGACGTGATGACTCAGAACCCTTTCAATGCCATCATGCATTTGGGACACGGAAATGGTGTCGTGACCTTGTGGTCGCCCAACATGTCGACCCCTCTTGTCAAGATGCAGTGCCATCGTGGACCTGTCACAGCCCTCGCAATCGACCATGCCGGCAAGTACATGGCTTCGTCCGGCCTTGATGGTCAGCTCAAGCTCTGGGATCTGCGGACATTCAAGCCATTGCAGGAGTACTACACCCCTACACCGGCAGCATCGCTCTCCATTTCCCAGCGTGGACTGTTGGCAGTTGGCTTTGGACCTCATGTGAGCGTATGGAAAGACTGTTTCTTGACCAAGCAGCAGTCGCCATATATGAACCATCTGCAACCGGCCTCAGCCATCCAGGACCTGATGTTTGTACCATTTGAGGATGTGTTGGGCTTTGGACACGCCAAGGGCATGTCGAGTGTGGTCATTCCAGGCTCTGGTGAACCCAACTTTGACTCGCTTGAGGCCAACCCGTTCCAGACCAAGCGTCAGCGTCAGGAGATGGAGGTGCACGCACTGCTGGACAAGATTCAACCAGAGATGATTACACTCGACGTTGGTCATATTGGAAAGCAGGACAAGGCACCCAAAGATGTCATCAATCGCGAACGCAAGGAGGCTTGGGAGGCTGCTCACCCTCAGGAGGCCAAGGAGCTCCGCTTCAAGGCTCGTGGCAAGAACTCGTCGTCGCGTCGTGTCTTGCGAAAGAAGGCCAAGAATGTTATCGATCAAAAGAAGGTGAGATATATTTTGTCACTATTTATTTGTATTTTCCGCCATCTACTTTGTCACCACGTGAGAATTTGCTTTTTGCTGACATTTTTTACTATGCTCGTCATTTTTTTTATTTCTGTTCTTTGACAGATCGATATGCAAGAACGCCTCGAAGAAGAGAAGAAAGAGCGCGCCAAGAGGAGGGCAGGCGAAACAGACGAGGCTGTCACGGCACTGGACCGATTCCTGGGCAAGAAGAGGAAGTTTTAGAGATCGATCTATGGCTCCATCCACATGTGTTTTTCTGCATTTGGATGCATTTTTGTGTATCACCTTTTGTTTATTCTGTCATCCACAACATCTCCAATATAATGAACCATACATTTGTCGCAAAAACGAATTTCGCTATGATTTATCTTTTTTTTGGTGCTGATCTGACAAATTGAGCAGAGGGAATAGAAACGCTTTTTTGTCTTGCCCCATCTGATCTCACTAGCCTCCAAGGGCCCTCCTCACGACCGACTACAAAGTGCTATATAATGGTAATCTTCCATCCTAAACTCTGTGGTTCAACAGAGTTTCTCTGTTTTGTTATTGGTTTGGATACGCTTGAAGCCCTCCCCCTTTTTTGTCCATGTAAGGGAAGGAAAGTCGAACAAAGACACATTATAGGACGAGCTCGTCGCGTTGATTGAGTGGTGAGGCATGGATTCTTGGAATTATTTAGTGCTAACCTCCCCTCTGACCCTTTAGCTTGAAAGAGAATGTAGACATTCCCTTCACCCCAATTTGTTCGCTTTCGTTCCTACGTGCTGCTTCTGTAGAATCTACATAATCGAACGTTCCTTTGACATAAACACACGAGGACGAGATGTGTGGATAGGATGAACTTGCAGCATTATTCGATATACGTGTATAAAGCGATCCATGAAGAAAAGTAGAAATGCTGTAATCTTCACCTCTATTTCAACTCTACATTAATATACACTCCTTCCCTACCCTGACGATGCGTATCACAGTCGTTTCACTTTCTGTAGCACTTTTGGTAGCATATGCTTCAGCAGCTGCCCTTGGTGCCGATTTCGACGCTAGCGCTGCTGCTGTTGCTGCCGCATCAATCCAAGATAACAACAGCATTGACATCAAAAGCACCCTTACCAACGCCGCCACCACCGCCGATGTGAAAATCAGTGATAATGCCAGCAAGCAGCAGGCTGAAGCTGCTGCCAAAGACACGCCTGTTGAGGAAAATGAAAAGGAGGACCCCACTGAGGAGAGCAACAATACAGCGTTGAAGAATGATGAAAATAAGGCCGCAGCAGACGCAAAGGCTGATGTGAAAGAGAAAGGAATCCTCGAGTCTTTTCTGGAGAATTATATTGGTATAGACATTAACAAGGAAGACGACAGTGACAACGATGATGACGGTCAAATTGAGGATGATCTTCCTCTGAAGGGTGAGGAAGGTTATGTTCCTCGTCCTTTGCCAGCTGCCAGCTGCCCACCTCTGGATGATTGGAGTCAGGTACGACGTGATGTGGTTCGTTCATGTGCAAAATGGTCCATGTGCTTACACTCTCTTTTATACCTACATTTCTAACACGGCTGATTTGGAACTTCTTCATACCAAAAAAATAAACAAAACAGCAAATATGGGATGTCCAAGGGAACAGTGGTAAGAAGGTAACCCCACCCACTACACAAACTGCCGGTGACCAGCCTTCGACCGAGCAAAGTTCTACTGCAGCCTCAGACGCCACTAATGACAAGCAGGAGGTCGAGACAGCAGCTTCAATCCTCAAATTCTTTGCCAACGCCAAGAAGCAGCTCACATCTGCTATTAGTGAAGGAAAAATCGATGAAGAAACGATAAAGCAAGAAGCCACCGCCGGGCTGAAAGACCTTACCTCGAAAGATGAGGGTAAGAGCAAGCTACAAGACGCCGTTGACGCTGTCGAGGATGCTCAGGATGCTCTTCATTCAAAGGGCTTTTCTATCTGTTTATTGGGACCCTGTGAGTCTAAAGATGAAGATCCTGAGGGACAAGAAGCGCGTCGAAAGCTCCGCGCGCATCGACGCAAACTCAACAAGTTGCGTAGACATCCCTTGGATATTGATGCTAACACGGGCTGCCCAATTCCCGCTAAGTAGATCAAACATCATAATAAAAAAATTCGTGCCTTTGTGATACCCTCTTGTGGCCTTTTGCACTGAAAGCAATGACATGAGTGACATTTGTTTCATTATCAGAAATACAAGCAATAATACACATTGGATGTATTGTCATGGTCAAATAAATGCAAGTGTTGTTAATGAGTGACAATCAGAAAAAGAAAGATGCAATTATACAAAAAACAGAAACAAAAAACGAGCAAGATGCGGTTCTATGAAGATGGGCGATTCCCAGTCGGTTATTTGAAAGGAGCTGTAAGGGGATCGATAATCTGTCCGACCTTGGTTGTGATCCGGGGCAGGGTGAGCTTCTGGAAAGTGGCATTGGTGTTCCACTCCTTGCCAACAGGCGTCCGTAGAGACTGCTCGTACTGCTCCCATGTAGTGAATGGGTGTGGTAACTTGGTAAGGTTGTATGCAGCTGCCTTCTTGTCGCGCTTTTCGTTGATAATCACATGTGCCAGCTTGGCATCCTTGCGCTTGCTGATATCAACACCCTCACCAGGCTTGGCCTTCTTAACAACAACGTTCTTCTTCTTCTTGGTACCTTTGCCTCCCCAGGAGCCCTATATATATAAAAAAAATACAACAAAAAAGCGTAGAGCGTTAATGAATAAACACTGTCCATCACCGTTTAAAGTTTTGCAAGTGGTTGAAGCAGAGGTAGAAGTTTGGCTTACCCATCCAGGCAGTGTCATATCGACATCCTTTGGCCGATCTTCTTCAGCGATCTCAGCCTTTTCCTTGGCGAAATCGGCAACGACATCATCGTGTGCAAAGGCGCGTGCTACCAGTTCACGTTGGCTCAAACGAGCAGCCGACTTGTGAACAATAGCTGGTGCCTCATTCTCCGAGTCGTCATCGTCGTCGTCAGCGTCATGTTCATCAGCAGCAGTCGAATCCTTTGTTGGTGTAGCAGCGGCGGCAGCAGCAGCAGCTGCGTTGGCCTTCTTTGCCTTTTTGCCCTTTGCTTGGGAATCTTCTTGTGCTGGTGCATCGGGCTGGTTCAAACCACGCTCGATCTGATTATCCTTGCTGAGGGTCAAGAAGGACTGGGTATCAATCTCTACATCATCGTCCGATACAGCCTCGGCAGCTTTGTGCTTCTTAACCTTTGCCTGCAGTTTATCCACCTTGGAGCTGTCCTTGGTAATATCGACTCCCTTCTTTCGAGCAATCTTGCCCTGGTTGTGTTTATCCTGCTTCAGCCATGGGTTGGATGTTCCATCCTCGTCCGACGAATCTCCTGCAGCGGCGGCGGCTGCTGCCTTCTTCGTGCCCACATTAACGTTCACAGGGCCAGCGACCTTGGTCGAATGGCCACCAGAGAGGGCCACCTTATCAATTTGGCCGGCACTGTTCAACGACACATCCTTCTTCTTAGAAGTCTTCGAGTCCTCCTGAGTGGCATCTGAAGAGGCAGCACCAGTACCAAAGACCATGCGACCGCCATTGGCCGAGACCTTCACAGGCTCAACCTGTTCCTTTGCCTTCTTGCCCTTCTTACCGGCCTTGCCGACAGATGTCCACTCGTCGTCGCTTGACATGTTGGCCAGCGCTTCTTCTTCCATCATTTGCTCACGGAACTCTTCTGCAGCCTGCTGAGCAGCCAGCTTACTCCGCTTAGCAGCCTCTTGCATGAACTTCATGGCAAAGATACCCTTGCCAACTTTAGCCTCCTTGGCAGCATCCTCCTGACGAGCCAACTGCTCCTCAACCTGAGCTAGCTCATCAAAAGCACGGGCCTTCACGCCAGCCACGTCGTCGTCATCCAGGTCACTATATTCACTCTCACCGCCAGACTGCTCTTCGTCCGAATCAACGCCTTGGATCTTGCGACGAAGACGCTCGCCACGGTCCAACTGTTCCATGATGGCCTGTCGAGACTCTGGGTCGTGCTGGTTATGCCGCAGTTGCTCCTTTGCCCATTTGCTCGTGTTCTTGTGCTTGAGCGTCATACGCTCAATGGCACGCTGTTGCTCAGCCTTGATCTGCTCCTCCTGCAACTGGTAAGGATCCAGTTCTGCCATCTCAGATGCTGACAAAGCATGACGTTCGCGCTCCTTCTTCTTGATCTTGCGGTACATCTTGGATTTGATCTTTGACACACGCTTTGCGCGAAGTTCGTCTCGGAACATAAGCTCGCGCATCATGCGCAACTCTGCACGACGCTTTTCAACCTCCTCAACCGACATCTTATTCAACGACAACTCTTCAAACTTCATCAGACTCTTCTCCTGCATTCCACCAGCAACCAATACGCTCTCAACCTCCTTCTCCATCTCGGTCGACGCATGAAAATCGCTGGCCAAGGAGGCGCTTGACTGGGATTCTGGTCCAGGTGCATTCAATGGGAAAGCCAGGTGATCGGCCTGACGATTCTTTTGGACAATAGGCAGCCACTTGGACACCTCCTTACTGGCCTCAGTGTACGCAGCCTCGCGGTTAAGCCGGTCTTGCACGATCTTTGGTAGGGGAGCGGCCAAGGTCTCCACAGCCTTGCCCTTCTTGTTACCGCTTTCCAGTGCCTGGATGTTCTTCTTGAGAGAGCTAAAACCTGCTTCGTCCTGGAATGTGCTGACAAGATCCATAAGGTCCAACTTCTTCTTGTTGCCGGCGCTAGCACGATGCGCTTGCAGATTGTATTCCGACTCATCATAGGCTTCTGTACGTTCACGAAGGTTCTTGCGAGCCTTCTTTGAGCCATCTTGACCGGCATCTTCTTGCTTTCGCTTCTTTGTAGTGGTCTCGAGAGAGTCAATGAAGCTCGTCAGGTTATCGGTCTTGTCTTCATCTTCCTCGTCTTCGTCCTCGTCCTCTTCGTCTTCTGATTCATCTTCCTCATCTACTTGATCAGCCTCATCTCCAGACATGAGCTCATCCTCCTCGCTCTCGGAATCGTTGAATCCAGCGAGTTTGACCTTCTTTGGGAGCTTGACGGGCTCTTCGTCCGACTGTGGTTGATCAAGCATCTCAGAGAGGTCCATGTATTCGGCACCTTCTTCCTCCTCTTCTTCTTCTTCCTCATCGTCTTCCTCATCTTCGCTACCAGCGCTCATCATTTCCTCCTCATCGCTATCAGCCTTTCCTTTGTCCTATTGAGCAAAGTATAATTGATTAATTCCTGCTGTGTCAACACTCACATAGATAAAGAATAATGTAGAGAATCAAAGCACCTTACACTTGATAGAATCAAGGGAAGGCAAGATTATAAACATATAAAAAAAAGAAGGCGCATACCTTGGCAGATGAAGCAGCTTTCTTCTTGGTCAGCTTCTTCTGACGGTCCTTGGATCCATAAAACTGAAAGTTCTCAAAGCGCTCTTCATCGTCCTCGTCAAAGGCCTCGTCCGAGTCGATTTCCTCGTCGTCTTCCTCGTCAATGGCATCAACATGATACTCATAGTTGTCAACCTCATCGAGGTTGTGCTTGCGACGAGTGAGAGCCTTGTTCTCCTCCTCGTCGTCAATGGAGAACACATTATGAAGCGATCGGATATTGCTGCCGCCACGACCACCTCGTCCACGACCACGGGCTCCTCGTCCCCGACCGTTGCTGCTGTTAGCACTGGCAATGCGACTGCCGCCAGGCTGACCTCCTCGCCGTCCGGGTGCCATGATTACAAAAGGGAGGGAGGCGAAGGTGTTGTAATGGAATTAAAGGAGAGTTAGAGAGGCACTTTGCAAGTGAATGCAGACAGAGGCTTCAGGTGCATTCAAATATTTTTTTTAACATTCAGCTTTTCTTTTTTGTGGCTTGGCATCAACAACAAATGGCCATTAGGGACTGCGAGTTGTTGTTGCCACCAACCTTTGTAGTGCTCACATAAATGGGTGTCCATTCAGAATCAAGAGTCTGGGGGAGACTATGCAACTGTCACTGGGAGAGAAAAGAAGACGTGTTCTTCAGACAGCCCTCTATATCCTGCCCTCTCGCTCTCTTAAACCTTTTCCTTAGGTCAAAGCACCTATCTTGTCGTTTCTTCTGTATTCTTCTGGCCCAAGTTACGTCTTTGACATGTCATGTTAGAGCAAAAGCACCCCAGTTGATAGTGGCGAAAGGTGCGCCCATGCATCATTTGCTATGCCTACCCTATCCCCATCGTCATGAGCCTATCACTTGACTGCCCCTGTTTAAGTCCTTTTGATTCTCCCAGATTATTGTGTACTAACTTCATTTATGGGGTGTGGGTATATACAAGTACTAAAAGGCTGTGTGTGAAAGTGACTAACAGAGAACGTATTGAGAATAGCAGCTTCATCGCCGTTGGTTATATTTGCCACAGTAAATTGGCCGTCCATTGGACGTGAACTCGTAGTTGGGGTCAAAGACCAAGCCCTCGGGCAAGATCACTTGCCGGTAGTAGTTGCTGCACTGGTACCCGACACGATGTGGGATATGCGAAGCAAACAATCCCCACTTATCGCCACACCCATACTGACGGGCTACTTCCAGGAAGAGTTCACGCTCTTCGGGTGTCCAGTCACCCGTCCATTGGTCCTCTCCTGGCTCATTGTGTCGATAGAAATAAGCATTGGGGTTCTTCTTGAACATCGCCTTGGCAAATTCCTTGGCATTGAACTTCTTGGAGCGGCCCGCTCCCGCGGGATCCCTGAATGAGAAGGTGCCTCCGCCATTTGCCTCCCACGCCTCGGCCGCACTCTTCTCGAATCCGTACCGCTCCATGACATCCTTGTTGATCCATCCCTTGTAGTGACCGTCAACTCTGATGGCCTTTTTGCGCGTTTCTTCATCAAAGTACACATCTGCAGCCATAAGCGTCGAACGGTCAATGTTTTCATCATCCTCTTCGTTTGCATCTTCATTCTATCAAGTTTTACGAGTATAAGAGTGTGCCGTTAAGTTACTGTGACGTTCATACTTCAAACTATGTTCACCAATTGCTCTGCTGAATGAAAAAAAGACTTACTGAGGATGACCGTGTAGCGGTAGGTTCCGTATTTTCATCTACGGCAGCAGGTTTTAGTCCACGCAGTCTATTAGATGTCCGTGATGGAGTGACAGGTGCAGGGCTTTTTGGTGGAGGTCTAGGTTTCCGTGTTCTGAAAAAAATTATTGTGAGTTTAGCTGTCAGTATCACGGTGTACGTAGGCTTTGTCAAGACACACTTTTCAGTAAGCAGCAGAATACATACTTTCCTGCCATTGGTGCAAAGTTCTTTGGTTCGTCCATCGAGTCAACCTGTTTACCCTCCATCGTATCGGCCTGTATTTTCATCGACATCGTTGGGAGCTGGAGTGCCAATAACATCTCTTCATTCTTTCGAATATTTTCTAGTCGCATCCGTTCTGAGCATTAAAAAAAAGTTGTTTGTAGATTCTACTGTCAGAACCGAAATAATGAAAGAACTCGTACTTAAATCCAAAAAAGGAGGACAGTGCTTCACTCCTTCAGTCCACATACCATATTCAGATAGTTCATGTGTAACTTTAAGCGGTGTGACCATGCGTGGTTGTTCAGCTCGTTGTTTCTTTGGTCGTAGTGTAAAATCTTCATCCTCTGGGTCATCCTGAATTTCCTCTGAATCGTCGTCGTCGTCCTCAGCATTACTCCTCGTCTCTTCGTCTTTGGCGGCGTCCTCTTGCTCAAGAATATCAGTGCTAGCATCTTCCGCTTTGACAACTTTAAGAGGGCGTCCGCGTTTGCGCTTTGCTGGCTCTTCAGAGTTGACTAATGTTGATGTTGGTACTGGAGCCTTGGCGTTGTGGGTTTTCGTTTGATTCTGGTCCTGTTCACGAAGAATAGGCTTTGCGTTCACGTCTATGTGTCCAAGACATTATAGACATGAAATCAGCACTTTGCGAAACGGTATACAGTGCATCATTTTTTTTCCATACCTCTACACTACAAACACCTGCTCTACCTGTGACAGAAGCCTTTTGTTTCATGGAACGCGTTTCGGTCATTGATGCATCGGGTGCAATGTTTTCAGCGGCATGGTCTGTGTTGGGCTCATCAAGGACAGGCTTCTCTGTCAGGGGTTCTGCAGCAACTCGTGCTGCTCGTCTGGTTCGCGCTGTCATGACAAAACAATGAAAGGTTGATTGTCTTGATGCAACAACAAGAAAAAGATTCAGTTCGCCACGAAATATTTGGTGGCCCTCCAGAGTGTGTCTCCCCCCGTTCACCCCCTGAAATTAAATTCAGGTTCGTGGCTTAGATTTTCTCTTTACAGTTTGCAGCGACTACTTGGCTGGGTTGGAAAACTACCAGGACGAGGGAAAGCGAACACGTTGCGAGGATGATGTTGAGGTAGAACGGAGGCCTCAACATCGTCTGTTATAACGACCCCTCACTCTACCAAAAATCGAACGACCTTGTCTAATGTGCTCAAAGTACTCATTCATTTTGGACGGTCGATATTCGTTTTCTATTATCGACTTGAATTGAATCTAAACATTTTCAATATGGATAGAGATTAACTGCATGCGATGGCCAAAGATAACACCTCAGGTCCCTGCACCTCCTCCGTGATGGGCTGTTTCTCTCCTGCAGGACTCAACGGCTCAATTGTGGCAAAATCGTATCCGAAGGAATGTGCGATACACTAAAGGATCGACTGAAAATTCCTGGAAGGACTATTGTATTATTTTCAGATACGGCATGATCACATTGTTTCGTGTTATTCCAGGCTCCTTATGGATTTTTCGAGCGGTGGAATAGATGGAAGCCATTTTTATCCTGATTGAATTGGCGCATATTATGTTGACCAGTTGATGAACCAACGCTGTGCTGGGGAGACATGTCTTTGATATCGTACAACATAAGCTCAATCGACACAGAAAGGATAAGCCTCTTCTTGCTAAGAGGATAAAAATGTCGAATTTATACTTTCCATGCACAAACATTCCCACACTTCTTCTTCATTACCCTTCACTCTTAACACATATCCTCGTGTTCCATACCTCCCCCATCCACTAGTCCCAACTTCTAACATATTCATATCAACATCATGCCTTACCTACCTATGGATTGTATCGCCTGTGTGATAGAGTGGGTCGACAATCCTCAAGACTTGTTCAATCTCTTGACTGTCAGTAGAGATGTGTTCCTTCTTGCTGCCCGTTGCCTTTACCGCAACCCGTTCGATCTATACCTCTCAAAGGACAACATGGGCAAGCTAATTCTCTTCCTTCTGTCTCTATCTCCTGCCACCGGCAAGAATATCGATCTCATACGCCAATCCAACGACTTGCCTCACTCTGGTACACCGCTCAATCCTCAACCTATGCTAAACTATCTCTCTTTAGTCAAGGTTGTTCAATTTCAATTATACAGCGTGAGAGATCTCTGTAGTGTACTCAGATACCCGAATAACGATATACAAAGGCAGTTGATCTGGGCATTTGTCGGTCACAGATTGGACGAGATTGAGGAACTAGAGATTGAAGTTGACGACTATGAACGTTACCTCGGCAATGCTAACAAGATGGCCCGCTTGCGTAAGATCTGGATTCAGATTGATGAAAATCGTAATTACAAAGAACTGTACGACTTTGCCGAGGCGATGACAAAGGCAATTCAACTGCACCATGGACCAAACCAACTCAAAGAATGTCACATGCTTCCAAATCCGTTTGTTTATGGTAAGCCTCCAGTTTGTATATCATATCAATTGATTATTACCATTGCAGAGTAAACCATTATTCTCATGGGGGTCAACAGTATATGAGTGATCAGATGCTTTCCTGCTTCCTCACTCGAGACTGCAAACGTCCTTTGTTCTTGGAATTAGGTCCAAATCCAGAAGAAAAAGAGCCTAAACCAAACGAGATTGATCTCAGTGATATATGGAGGGTCATTTCGCTACTCCCGCCACCGAGCCACTATCTCACACTTCCCAGACCAGATGGATCAACAGTTTCATTGAACCATCCTTTCGATCCTTATGTGACAACAATCAAAACAATGCAGCTTCCAAACTACCAAGGTATAAATATTTCTTTGAAGATCATGATGAAGGAGCATCCAGGTCATTCTCAAGCTCAAATCTTGCAACGTTTCCGAAGCATGACTTCTCTTAGCATATATCCAGAGACAGCCAATGGCAATGACGAGAATCTCCTGGCATGGGCTGCGTGCGAAGCTAAGA
The DNA here is from genome assembly GCA_016098105.1 of Actinomortierella wolfii. NCBI lineage: Eukaryota > Fungi > Mortierellomycota > Mortierellomycetes > Mortierellales > Mortierellaceae > Actinomortierella > Actinomortierella wolfii. The sequence continues at coordinate 38,510 of JAAAIY010000081.1, forward strand.
ACTACAATCACCAAACTGGAGGTCATCAACTGGTTCCTTTGGAGAATTTGAGAGTCGACTACAGCTGCAAAGAACTTGAATCCACATCCAATATGAAGATCCTCCAGGATGGTCTCTTTGGGTTCTCGGGTACACTGAAATGGCTTGAGGTGATTTACCCTCGGTATTCAGACGGGATGATGATTGATCGTTTGTTTACCATTCCCAGACCTTTACACAGACTCAGGAAGTTGATTTTGAAAGATGTGACCATCGACCGCTCGGCATGGGAACAGGTACCAAACATCGACGTGCTTTCCATCTCTTTTGCTTTGCCGCGGAAAAGACTTAGTGGCACCGCTACCAATGAGTCACAAGATGGTCATAATACTGAAGCGACAACGCCTTCACCAGTATCGGTCGACACAGCCATCATCGAACAGCAACCGCAACAACAGTTGCCCGAGATTTGGTTTCAATGTCCAAGGCTGGCGAAGCTGAAGCTGCAAGATCGAGCAGCCATTCTTTTGGACCCAAACAGCCTCCACTTTTCGCCCCACCTTAAAGAACTGAGAATTTCTGGTATGAGTATTCTGGAGCATATGTATCCAAATGGTGTATTCTCACGCCAAACACCAGATGTTCCAAGAATGCTCCACCCAAAGCGCTGGACATGGGATTGGTCCTTCCCAGTGTTGCGTATTCTCAAGTTGTGGGGTGATCTTCACGAGTTTAAATTCAGCTTGGCTATCTTGCGCTCATGTCCAAATCTCAGAGTGATAACTCTCCTTCATAACTGTTCATATGATCGCTTCCCGCTCCGCGTTAAGGGAATTCTCGATGCCCCATTGGACAAGAACAACCAACTGTCATCATTCACCCATAACAACCTCTTGAGTATCGATATCCGCGGTCATTGGGATATTGAAGTCGATGAACTAGCCTGTCTATTACAAGTACTACCAGGCCTCAAGAAATTAGCATTTGAATCGGCCCAATTCGACGAAGGATTTGGAGATCAAGAGCTGATCGAGATGACGAAGACCCATCCTTCGTTGAGATACTTGTTCCCCGACATAAAGCTCACCAATGTGGACCCATCGACCCTAGACTTGTCGATAGAGTTCCGACACCAACTTCAAAGGGAAATGTTGCTGTTTGTTAAAGTCATAGATGGCGAGAATGACATCGCGTCACTTCCAGAGCGGACTCGTATCATTTATGGTTTTGGGTACCCTGCTTGCCTTTACTATATATTGTACTTATAAAACACTCTAATAAATGGAAAACCTGAGATCAAAGAAAATAGAAGAGCTACTCTTCTTTCTCCTGTAAACCTCATACCCAATATGGTCTTGATAATCCAAAAAAAAATTGTTCGGTGCCTGTTATCCTGGTATACAGACGACTCATAAACTTGTCTTGGACAGAGGCAGAGCTATGAGATATAATGTACTACCTCGCGGGATGAAAAACCGAATCGAATATTCATGGCCTGTTTCATGGGAAGGAATTCCTGGCAACGATTACTTGATGTAATATGGCTGAGTTGGTTTGGCTATCCCTCAACCTTGTTCTTCCCTCAAATGTGAAATCAATTGATATTACATGCAAACTCTCAAGTCATAATCGACTATTATCATCAGCACCATACCCGGAAAACCTCAAATATACATGCAAAAGTAAATATATTGTTTATGCTATGATGTTTGAGTCTAAAAGTCCATATTCTTCAACTGTGCCCTTTCACTGGCTCTGTTCCGCCGGTTCCGCTTGTCGGTACCCTTGGTATGGTTCTGTTTGCCGCTAAACTTTAACCGTGAGCCTGTACGCAGGTTGCGGGCCACTCGAGCCTTGATCTCTTCTGCTGACATCGGTCCTGCCGATTTGCCTGCTTTAGAGCGCGATGATCCGGCCACTGATCCTGCAACACGGGGTTTGACGTCTCGATGCGCTTTGAAGTCACGGTTGTTGATCTCTTCCAATGAACCCAGCGAATCGTCGTCCTCATCTTCCTCTTCTTCGTCGACATCGCTGTTGCTATTGTTCTTGCTCTTTTGACTGTCTTGATCATATTGCTCATCCAGTTGTGCCAGGTTGGCAAGAGACAGCTTGCCAATCTCTACAGTGGGTGGGTTTTGATCCTTCTCGGCAGATTCTTCTTCCTCTTCGTCTTCCTCGTCTTCCTCGTCTTCCTCTTCCTCTTCTTCATCCTCCTCATCGTCATCGTTGTCGCTGTCCCGGTAAGCATCCTCGCCAAGTTCCTTCGCCAACGCAGCCTCCTCCTCTTGGAACTTTTCAAGCTCCTGCTGCTGCTTCTTGGTGAAACCGGAGGCTGCAACCTGGACATCCAGATCAAACTGTCTCTCGGTGTCGAGCTTAAACTTTGGGTATAACATACTCTCATACTGGAATCGGCGCTTGAAGAAGGTCCGAATACATTCGACATCACGGTTGAAGTAGTACTCGGCATTCGGGTGGTCAGTGGACACCATCTGAGGGAAGTCAATCAGCACTGGCTCTCCATTGTCACGGATCAGAATGTTGAACTCGTTAAAGTCACCATGGATCAGTCCATACTGCGCCAGCTTCACGATCAAGTTCATCAAGTCTGAATACAGCTTTCCTGGATTCGCCACTTCGGAGATTTGGCGTAGTGGGAAGGCATCAATCAACTCCATCACAATACAATGCCGGTTCTGATCAATGGGCTCTGGCACTGGGAATCCGTTTTCGTGCAGCACCTTCATAAATGCATATTCCTTCATGGCAGCCAGTTTTGACATGTACATCCACGATGCCGATTTGCGATGCTTCAGATAGTCTCGCTTTGATTTGATCGTACGGAAGGACATACGACCCAATCTACAGAATGAAAAAGAAAAATTAAACGACATTTGGTAGAAGACCAAAAGAAACAAAAAAAAAAGGAATACCAAAATGCATGAGATAATTGAGTCTGTTTTTCCCTTCACTCGCTCACAGAGTATGTTGACATCAAGCATAATGTCAAGGCTGACAGATCCTACCGTTGGATTTTGAGAACCATCTGGCGCTCCTCTTCATCGGCCACAATGTAGATATCGGATTCTTTACCGACACCAATCTGGTTACCGACCGAATATACTGAATTACGATGGCAGAATGTCTTTAAGGCGAGGTAATCGTAACCACCGTATGTGAGTCGATAACCGTCATCTATGATAATTATTATATCAAGAGATAACAGACGATATGAGTTTCACGAGTGATCCCATTTCAATTGTTGTGGTTTTTGACCAAATCTCTCCATGCTTTTTTTTCTCGCTTCATTCCCTCTTCCTCTCTCTTTCTCATTCTTACATTTGATATGCTGAACCTTGGCAACAAGGTTGCGTCGTGCAAGTTCACTAAGAATCTTGTGAGTACCACCATGACGAAGCTGTGCGATCTGGGTGATCAGAGCGGAAGGAACGACTTCGTGGTTCTTGGATCCCATCTCTGTCTATAAGATAGGGTGATATATCAATTTGTTGAGAGTATGGGAATGCATCAGTATCAGGCAATAAAGGGGGATATGCCTAAAATGTGGACCCATGCAATAACACTGTCCCTCTTTTTGATAACAGGTTTAAAAAAAATTAATATAAATTCTGTCTTACAGCAGTCAGGACTCGAAAGTCCTCAGCAGACATGTACCGCAATACTTTGGCATCCAATTTCATTTTGAAAGAATGTCAAGAATATAAGTTGGATGGGACGATGAATTCAGTCTGTGTGGAGTGCAATGCACATGTGTAATGAGAGTAGCTGGGGTGCCTGTCAAGTTGCCAATGAAAAAAAAAGTAACCGAGCATAGCCCCTCCAAGCCACAAATCATCACACAATAGCGCCACCAACTTTTTTTTCTCAGGGCTCTGATCGCTCAAGTTGAAGAATATGTACCATATTGGGTGCCTCCTGTCAAAAAAAGTACTTTTGGCTCATGGATAACTGATATGAGAGTGCTATGTTATGTCAGTCAGTATAATACCCACGAACCTTCACGTCACTCCAGGGAACGATGCTGTGTTACTTTTGGAGGGATATCATTGGCATTAGGTCTACCGTGAGAGCAAGAGGTGGTCAAGTTCTTTTCGCATTGATAGATTGCGGGAGTGGAGAACGTTGGTTATATCAGTCTTATACTCGCTCGTTCATTTATTCCGTATGCAACGGATGTGATTTTTTTACGATGTTAAGCCTCGTTTTCTGCGTCTTGACCTTCATCTGCATTTTCTTCCCCCCTCTCTAAAACATCTCATATATATGGCTTTTTCATGGAGGAATCCTGCCAGAAAGGATCCAATCCAGAAAAACTATAGGTTATAACTATTTCACAATCGAGGACTAGCGAGAGCATACATATCTATAATAAGGGATAACAAACTGCTATAATGGAGAGGCTCAGCACATCTAGAAGTGGAGAAAGAATACGACTAAAGGGGACGGGAAAAAAAGAATACAAAGAGCAACAAATGTAGTAAGCGTTAGATTAGCGGCAATGAAGAGACACGTTACATTAAAATACTATTGATCAAGCAGTCTTTATTTTGGTAAAATATACATTCAGCTACGTTGTTCCCTTGAGGTGTGTACAAATCGTGGGGGAGGTGTCCACAAACATGTCTAATAGTAAGTCCTTCATGCCACTTGAGGCAGCGAACCATCTGTTGATGCAGTCGTTAAAGCTGGTAGATCAATAAGCATCGCCGCATCATCTTGACCGGAGGAACCGTGGGCAGCTGTCGTAGCTGACGGTGGACTACTGTCAGAAGCCATCAGAGAACTATCTGCTGTTGCCGCGTCTGTCACACTTGGTGTTTCTTGCGCCTGCACCTGCGCATGTGGAGCTGCAAGCATCGTCTCGAGCTCCTGCTCCCACTTGACAATGGCTTCAAGTAGACCATCTCGTTCCATCGCCAACCGTGTCATCATCATATCGTGCTCATTTTCTGCCCAGATCCTAGTCGTCTTCTTGTTCTGCATCAGAAAACCGGTCGTTGATGTCACGGTGGTAGTAGCTGTGTAATCGGTGTCTGTGCTGGATGGTGATAAATGCGAGTTCAAATAGTTCTGATCACTGGCGCCACTGGATGTTGTCAGTGTAGTGTCATTAGAAAGCGTTTCAGGCACCAGCGGTCCACTATCTTCGGAAGCCACCAGAGTCGATGGGGACGACGAGCCCGAAGAAGCCGAACTCGACGTAGCAGAGGGGGAAGATGCCATGACAGGCGATGTCGACACCCATGTTTTAGCCCAAAAAGATCGCGTCGGATCTCGAAAAGCTTCTTGCTTCATCGCCATCAAGTCTTTAATCTTGTTCTCACTAGCAATTGAAACATTGCTGCAACATTCAATGTTGACATGCTCCAATCGCGAGTAGAACGGGCCACGAAGAGGGTCATCAGCGCCACCGCTTTTCTCACTTGCACCGTCTTTCTCGTCATGCTCGTCAGCATCTCCTTCCAGGCTACTACAGGTGCCGCTGCTGCTGGTTATAGAGGGATCGAAACTTACTTCACGAGCTTCGTCAACGGCACATCCAGAAATAGACTTCACACCGTTATCCTCAAGGCTGTTCGTCAGCAGTTGTTTGGAAAGAGTGGGTTGACTTGAGGGGATTGGAAGAGGTGGAGGGGACAGTGTTGCCTGGGTACCAGAGGCGTTCATAATGCTCATTTCGCCGGCTGGCAAGGTGATCATATGTCGATTATCTGTGTGATGATCTGAATCCAATACACATGAGCCGTTATCGCCGCACATCGTATCTGTATCGGCAACGTTACCAACAGAGAGTAATGTTGACGACTTTGCAGTAGTACACAGAGTAGCCGGCGACGATGAAGAGGACGATGCCGATGAAGATGCTGATGACGACGATCCTATAGTAGAACTTGAAGTAGGGGATACACACGGAAACGACGCCGACGAGAATGTAACAGAGCCATCGGCTGACGACGGATAACCCGGATAAGGATGGTGTAGTCCTCCACTGCTGTCAATCGAGATTCCCTTCCCCTTGGCATCGTGCTGGATGTCCACCGGATATACGCCGTTGTACATGGCGGCAGTACTGTTGATGCCATCATTGTCATCATCAGCATCATCACTCTCTCCGGTATCCGAAATTGTCTCGTCCTCACCAAGCATCGAAGAAGCGTCATTTTTATCGCATTTCTTGGAAAGCTGGAGATCGTTGGGGCGATATCGATGAATATCGAGCGACACGCTGGCATCCATTTTGATAGACTCGTCCATTTCCATATGGAAGTCGAGTTCATCCTCTTCTACACAATCTACAATAGCGGAATCCCCTTGTTGACTTGAAGATGATGACGAATCATAGGTAGAAACATTCGCTTCGTCGTCGCGTATCATACCAGACAGAGAACACCATTGAAGCCAGTTATATTCATATTCATCCAGCAGGTCACGTTCCGTTTGTGCATCGCGAGCCATTGCAGCAGATGATTGCGATTGCTGTCCTTGTTGAACTCGATCGAGCTGAGCAATATCATCTGCAACAGTTCTATCCTTGCCTTTGCCCTTATTCGTCGCCAACTCTTGCCCCTCAGGGGAGACTACCTCTTCACCATCTTCTTCAAAGATGACTGTGGGCGCATGTTGAGAAGATGTTGGATCAGGTGGCATCTTAATTTCGCCTAAGCACTCGCAGATGACCTCGACAGCTTGCTCGTCGATACTCGTGTAGCTGACATTCAAGTACCTTAACAGCCGACATTTGCGCAGCACTTTCTCCAAAGCGCTATTGCTAAATGTCCAGTGATTCACATCAAGGATCTCCAGCAGTCGACAGTTGATCGCAATCTTCTCCAGGATGTCATTGGCGAGGTCACCGCTCACATCATGGCACCCAAGCGTGAGCACACGCAGGTTTCTCCCACAGTTCATGCTTAGCATCAGTGCCACATCTCGCGCTTCAGATTCAAGAATATCGAGGCGGAAGCAGTCGAGCCCAGTAGCGTATTCACCGATGGCTGCACATGTCTCTTGGTTCAATGTGTCCTCCATACCCATCAATATTAAGGCCTTGAGTTTGCTTCCTGTGGGTGCTACTCCGTTTTGCTGCGAGCACTGTTGATTATTTTCACCATTGGTACTATTGGTAGAACCGCTACTGACATTGACGCCAGCTAACCCTTTGACGATGGCCATTAGCGTGCTGGTTTCGATGTCTGACGACGAGAAATCCAGATGCTCCAGAGTCAGCTTGCACGCCTCAGTCAGCTTCATGACTTGATCTCGCATCAGATGCATCCCTCCTGGCGCAGCAAATTTTTTCAATCGACGGCAAGCTGTACCGAGCTGTCCAAGGTCACAGTTTTGAAAGTCATGTGTCTTGAGGACCAATGTTTCCAACGTGCTGCCTTGGTGGACTGCTAATGCGCGTAGCGTTTCGACGAGCTCGTGATCATGACTAATCTCGCGGTGGTTTTCAACGTGGACCAATTTTAGGCCATCCTGAGCAGCAACAAGATACGAAAGGGCACGATCGGTGATAGAATACGTGTTTTGATAGTGTTGCCAGTGATTGGCGATTTTGAAGGATTCAATCCAGCGACATACTGCGGCGAGCGAAAGAAGTAGTTGGTCCGTAACAGTAGTAAAGCGCAGATCCAGGAAGGTCAACGTTTGGGTTTGCGATAAAGATAGTGGCCAAAGTGATGAGATTGGCGGCGACGTTTGGGAAGCTGGTCTACTAGCGGAGATCCCTGGCGACAACGAAAACGAAACCGCACTGGAGTGAGAAGTGGAGGCCTCATCACCGTTGTCGTCGGAGCTTGAAAGAGTGTCGTCTACTGGCGCCACCAATTGATCAGATATTACAACTTCTTGACTTGATTCTTGGGTGTCCACGCTCGGTTCTGTTCCTGGCAATGTCTGCTCAACCCATTGGGCAGATGTCGAGTCCCAAACAAACAAGGGCGGCTGGGCAACAGGAGGAGCTGCAGGTAAGGGTAAGCCAGCAGATGTAATAGTGGGTAGAGGTTGGAGGATGTGCAGGGGTAAAGCCTGTTGGCCCTGCTCGTTCACTTGTTGCTGATGTTGATGATTATGGTGGTGATGGTGCGAGTGGTGGTGGGGCTGACAACGAGGCGCCCACGTCTGCGAATGCACAAAGTCCCAGATATATGGACGGCAGGCAATCAGTGAACGGACGATAAACTCTTTCGGTGGCTCACTTCTGGTCCAACGCAAACCTGCTAGGATCTGGGCTTCGGCCTCCGGAAGGTCAAAAGTGTCGTTCACCCATTTCAGGTTGATGCTTCTAGCGAACGAAGCGTACGGAAAGAGTGTTCTGGGCGGGTCAAGGCAGCTGCTAAAGAGCGTCCTCAGCAAAAAAAGAGATGCCATCTTATCCATGACTCTGCCCTCTGCCTCAAACTGGTAGGTGAAGAGGTACATCCACGGGTGGCGGTAGAGCTCTTGGAGAGCCGCCTTGCTCCACAGCGAGGTTGTCAATGCGCAGTGTAGCAAGTCGGCTGGGTCCAAACGCAGATGCTCAAAGACATGAATCATAAGGTCGATTGGGAGAATCGTATTGCGTAGGCCGCCATTGTGCCTAGGGTAGGCTCGAGCCATTGTGCTCGGCACTCTATGGTCGGTTAATTTAAAGCGGGAGTGGGGAGCGGTTGGGTGCGAGTGGGAGAAGAGAGAAGAAACGGGAGGGAGGGAAGGTCAATTTACTTTTGAGAGTGGGGGGAGGGAGAGAACACTGCCGTACTCCATACATCACATCATCTCAGTGGGTTCTGACACCGTACCTACTAGCTGCCAAAGGCGGATACTCTGCAGGCCAGGCTACACTCGGGAGAGATGGTGTGGTTCGTCAGCTTGAAATACGTATCTTATGGCAAGAACCTTTGATAAAGGAGCAATGCTGAGTTCTTGAAGAAAGCAAAAGAAGTAGAGTGTGTATGAGATGGGGTGAGATGAAAAAGAGGAAAAACACGCTACCAGGTGAGAAAGGGTGAACCAAAAGATGGAGACCAATAATGAAGTTCGAAGAAGGGGTGGGGACAGAGGTAAGGACAGGAACGGGAGTGAAAGGAGGAATTAGGCAGACTATCACCCCCCCTCTGCCAGTATTCACCGCAAAGAACACAAGTTTATGTCGTACCACGGGGAAGGTGGAATACAGGCGCAGCCCTTTTTTATGTTCAGCCGAGGAGGACAGAGGATGGTAAAACAGAAGAGCTGGAGACTTGTGCCTATCTACCTTGGATGAAGGGGCCGAGTATGATCACTGAAGCGTGAGAAAAGTGAGGACAGGAAGTATATTGCAAGGACTATACGTGTCCTCTTTGGTTGACTACTGAGGTAAAGGGGTGTCTGATACTAGCGTGTTTGAAAAGTGTGGAAAGACGTGAGATAGAAGAAGCAGAGTAAGCACAGTAGTGTGTTGAAAGGTGGAACGTTGGGAGGTGAAAGAGAAAGAAAAAGAAAAAGAGAAAAGAGGGGTCGCGAAAGAGGAGATTCCACCTCTTTAGTGACTTGCTTTCTCCAGCTTAGAACGGGGTTATCACGCGACACTGAACATTGGTGGCAATTCTAGGCAGAAACAAAGTTTTTTTTTCGATTTTCTTGCTTTTTTATTGTTTTTGAGCAAACACCTTTTTTGAGGATATTGCCATTTAAATAAAATTATATATACATAGAGGAAGAATAAAAACAAGTATCCAGCGTACAAGAAGATCGAAAAAGAAAAAAAAAAGAAAAAAGATACTTGAGTTCTCGTCCGGGGCTGCCACTTTGAGTTGAAATGGCTCGCAGAGGTAGGCGGTAAACTTGGGACTTGAACCGGAGTATAAAAAAAGTATAAAAAAAAAGAAAAAAGAAGGCATCTCACATCGCGCTGGCAACTTTGGCTTCTGCTTCTGATTTGAGACATGCAAGACACTAGAAGGAAAAGACAATGACGCGCTCAGTGAGATGGTTCACGACAATCATCGATAGAGGGAGAAAGTCATGAACCAACTCAATTGCTATACCCTCCTTCCCTTTCCCGAATCTAAAAGGCTACACCCCCAAGGTGAAGAAATGGAAAAAGGAATGAAAGAGTAGAAGAGTTGCCGGTCCATGCCGAACATCATAAATGTATGGATAGCAATAAAAAGAAGGGTTGTAGAATGGGTGTACTGGACGAAAAGATGTCGGACAATATACGAAGGATAATGTAAACCAAAAAGGGTGAATTGCTGAACGAGAAATGTCCCAAAAATGTTGCCGGTATCGTTGCTGCTTGTTGGGTTGCTGTCGTTGTTGTGTCTCTTCCTTGATATCTACCGAGATCTTGTCGTTGTTCCTCCACCAGACTACATCGGCTTGGCCTTCTTTCCGGATCCGGCTCGGAGTGTTGACGGTTGTTATTGTTGTTGCTGCTGTTGCTGTTGTTGTTGCTGCTGTTGTTCTTAGAAAAGCGTCGAAGGGGAATATCGATGCATAACAAGGCAAATGAAGAGAAAAAGAGAATGAAGAATAGAGGTAGAAGATAAGAGTGACCCACACCCCCCATGGTTGGATGACAGGAAAGATGAAAAAACAGATGAAAGAGCAGGTACACCATCCAAATATCCCTGTACTTTCGTCCTATTTTTTCCTTCGTTTTCGTCATATCCAATTTTGTTTGTCAACAAAGAGTCCTTAATTCTTTTCTGTCACCTCCAATGTCTTCTTCTTCATCTTGGTCTTCATCTTCATCGCTCTCACCCCCCTATGCACCACCTGGAATGCTTTCTTGACGATAATACCAAGGTAGTATCACTCCCCAGAATACTCCTCAGCAAAAATCGTAACACCAACTTCTCTTCCCCCCATGAGAGATCAAAAGTTGCTCACTTTGTTGCACTCTTGAAGCTCGCGGTCACCGGCGGACTGATCCGACTTCAGATGGCGCTCGACATGTTTCTTGTAAGCATCGCCACGCGAACACTTCTTGCCGCAGGTAACACACGTGAATGTCTTGGCGGGGCTGTGGCGGCTACTGACGTGGCGCTCGAGGTCATGCTTGCGAGCAAAGGCCCAGCCGCAGATTTTGCCGTCCTCATTTTGATGTGAGCAAACATGAGGTTTAATACCCTCATGGATCTTGCGATGAGAGCGCAGGTTGTAGGGCCGCGAGAAGGTCTTGTTGCAGATGAAGCACTTGAAGCGTGCTTTGGCATCAGGATCGTCCTTGCTCTCCTCGGGAATCACGCGGGCTGCTTCCTCGCTGGTGATGCGGCGTCTGCGGCGGCGCTTGGCTGGCTGAAAACCTGGCTTGGTAGGGCTCTGGACAGGCTTGCGAGGGGCCACACCGGGCTGAGGAACAGAGACATCTTGGCCCAGTGCCTTGGCAACCACAAAAGAGTCGGTCTTGACAGGTGCGAAAACTGTGAGCAGAGGGTCTTGGACAAAGTCGACGGGCTGGACTAGGGCGGAGATCGATTCTGCGGCCTCTGAGGTTTCTGGAACTGCGGAAACTGAGGCAGCCTTGACAGGAGGATCAGGGAAAAGCTGGAAGTCGGCCGTAAAACCAAAGTTGAGTTGATCAAACGAGGTGTCAAATTCGAGCGCGGGACTGTTGGCGACTTCGGCCAATCCAATGCTGTCGAAACCAAGAGGCGTGCCAAGAGTCGAAGGCGTGAAGGAGCCTGTCGCGGGAGAGAGCTCTGGAGTCAAAACTGTCGAGAGGGGTGACGTCTGAGGGTACACTTGGGCGAGCTGCACAGCAGACTGCCAGTACCAGTCGCCTGTAATGGAAAGGTCCATCTTGGGATCACTAGGTGTTGGAGGCACAAGGTCAAAGTTGTTGTTGCTGTTGGTGTTGTTGCTGTTGTTTTTGTTGAGGTCGTTGTCATTGCTGCTGCTGTTAGATGTTACCGTGTTGCTGTTGTTGCTGCCGTTGCTAATCCTGTTGTCGTTGTTGTTGTTCATATTGCCGGAGAGGATGGTGCTGGTGTTGCCATCCACGATAGTACTGGGCTCTTTGAAGCCACAGTATTCATCGAAGGAGCTAAACTCCTGCTCGTTCATCGCAGTTGGGGGCAAGACAAAGCTTGCAGAGAGAGAATGGAGACCAAAAGTGGTTGAGAAATCCATTGAATTGTACAGAGTTGGAGGATGGATGTTGGATGAAGGAGTCGATGACGGGAAGATCGTAGTCTTGATAGATTGAAGCGGGGGAGATTGGGAAGTAATTTGTTGGCAAAATGAGTACTGAACAACTGGAGTGGAGTTAGGGTGAGGTGCTCAGGTAGAGATCGAAGGTCAGCAACTACCAGACTCGATTCGAGACACACTCAGAGTGGAGGAGGGGTGGAGCAACAGGATAAGCAACGGGCAGGCAGGCAAACAGGGTCAGACAGCAAGCAGCGAAGAAGAAATCTTTCTCGACTTGGGGGGAGTGAAGAAAGAAATCCAAGAAGTAAAAGATGGATGGAAGGGATGGGAAGAATGGAGTGAGGTCAAGAAGAGAAAAGAGAGAAAAAGGGGAATTGGGCGAACGCCCCCCTCATATACTATGTTAGCACACTCTCCAGAGAAAAAGTCCGCTCTTAAGCGCTGCGGAAGCTCTTCTCCAAAACGTCCAAACTCAATTCGCCACCCTCCCTTGCTTCCCTCCTACCTCTCTCATGCACATGCCAACAGCCGCAAGAGAAACAAGGCCGCATTGCACCGCTGATCCCTTTCATGTTTTGTTATTGTCGCTCTTTTCATGTCTCTCCACATATCTTTGTTTTCTTCCGATACTACGAAAGCAGACGAGGGAGGTATCCATGGGAGCAAAAAGAGAATATTGGTGGGTGCTTGAAACTCCTGTCTGCCCCAATGCCTCAGTGGCCTCCTTCGCTTCCAGAGTCGACTGGCGCTCGGTTACACAAAGAGCCTTTTCAAAAAATAGCAAGCGAAAGAGAGGAAAATGACTAATCCGCCAAGAGGAGGCAGAGGGGAAAGGAAGGCGAAGCATTTAAGATTGTAGCCCAGCTACCATCCTCAATTTGCCCTCCTCACCGCCAGATAGCTGTCATACGTCGTCTTGGATCTCGATGGCTGAGCAGTTGTCACCTGCCATAGTTCCGAGACGAGAAAGAGAGTGGATGGAATAATGCACACGATTCTTTATTGTTGGCAAAACTACATGGAATAAACAAAAGGGGGGGTTATCCATCCATATGTGCCTTTTTTTGCTGTCGTGCTCGGAAGAGGTCATATTCGGGTGGTCGATTTGCACCTGGCATAGGCCCGCCCCGATATCCTGGCCCTCCAGCTGGTGGTCCGAGCGGTCCACCAGGTCCACCGTGATGATGGTGCATTTCGTCTTCATGATCACGACCTTTGCGCTTCAGACCAGGGCCACCTGGTCCGCCACCGCCTCGTCCGCCACCACCAGGTCCTCCGCGATCCATCATGCCTCCACCTCGGCCACCTCCTCGTGGCTTATATCCACCTTGCATCGGTGGTGGACCTCCAGGACCACCAGGCGCGGGCAAAGGCGGACCTGGAGGACGTTGCCGTGGGTCACGTGGCCCTTCTCGCATCATGTCTCGATCCCGTCCAAATCCACCGGGGGGTCCCCCTCCCACTGCTGGCGGCACTGGTGGCATTGGAGGAGGGGGCGGTGGTGGGCCTCCGCTAGTTGCATTAGGCATGCCTGGCGGCCCTGCTGCCGACGCAGGTACTGGCACCGGTGGTGGAACCACCATGCCTTGGCCAGCTGGAATATGGGCTTGTTGAATAAGCTCGAGAATATCTTCTGCCTTGATCATTGGTCCGTTATATGCGTTAGGAGGAGGCAGATTCGACAAGAAGAACGCCACCGCATCTGGAATCAACCCATGGGGGCCAGCTGTCCATCCAGGAATGACCATGCCTGGTGGTGGTGCACCCGTGAGAGCCCCTTGTGTCCGTAGTCCCATGGGTGGTGCAGGGGGTCCTGTAGGTAGAGGAAGCGGTCTACCACCTGGTGCACCAAAAGGCCCCGTCGGCGGCGGTCCACTGGTAATTGTTCCTGGACCTGGTACAGGGCCGAGTCCTGGCTGGTCCATACCGTTATCACCCATCGGTTGTACTGCTCCACTCATTGGCGGCGTGTCGGCATTCAAGGGCTTGGGACCACCCGGTCCTGCCGCTGTAGGCCCTGGCTTGCGTAGCAGCATATCTGGATTAAATTTGTGCGCTGTCCATTGGCTAAAGTCGGGACGAGGATACAGATCCGGATGAACAGGTTCTAGTAAAGGTCGTCGTCCAGGGATGGCTGCCCGGTCCAGATCAACTTCCGGAGGCGGCGGAAATTCGCTTGAAAAGTCGGATGCTGCTGGCATGTTCAAATTCTTTCGAACTAATAATTGAGAAATTAACTCAGAGTGTTAGGATGGCACCAGCTAGAGAATTGACACCAATGGAAATCTCACTATCCCAATCTATCGCGATCAACTTACTGCTTGCACCAAGATCCATCTCTTCAATAATCTTCAGGTCATCGAAACTGTACCGCTGTGCAAAGCGCTCAATAGTTGAGTCCTCGGGATACACTTCGCGCCGCCGCTTCTCGACCTTCATAATGGCTGTCAGATCGCCATACTTATTCTCATACTCCGAAAACATTTCCCACAGCGGCCGTGCCTTGCTAGGAGACATATTGACTAGTGCTCGCTCGAATAATGCACGTGTGTTGCTGTCGTCATTGAGTTGAATCAAATACTCCAAGTAATGTAGTACATACTTTGGTTCATCGCTGAATGTCTTATAACCAAACTCAAAGACCTTGCCCGCAACAGAGCTGTCCTTGGTGCAGTGGTACTCAAGTAGAGCAGCTGCCACATATACCTCATATGGACAACCATTCGACTTTCTTGCCCGGCCAAAGACCTTGCGCCACTGGTTCGTACCTTCTGTCCGCCGAACATATTGCATGAACATGATCCATGCAAGTCCTGCACAGCGAACCCATTTTTCGACTTCCTTACGCGCATTCTTCTCAAAATCTTGAAGCTCTTTGGTCCGTTTCTTAAATTCATCGCGCTCACGCTCGCGCATCTCGCCATCTACTTCTTCGGGATCGCGCACTTTATTGTTGACCTGACCTGGTGCCTCGTTTTGGTCTTGCTGTTGCTGTTCCATTAGTTGCGTTGTCATCCTTTGTACATCCTCGTCCACCTTCTTGTTCATCTCATCAATCTTCTCCGACAAGTTCTTGATCAGCGACTCGTAGGCCTCACGTGCCTCGGCAGTGTTCTTACGGGATTCCTCCAGTTCCGCATAGGCAAAATGCACTAAACAGCTTGTAGGCATAATCTCACATGCATTCTTGAGTAGAGCAACGGCCTCATCCGATTTGCCTCCTGCTGCTTCGCTTGTCTCGTGGAAGTACATGGCAGCCTCATACCAGATTTCGGGATAAAACCGCATGGCCATCAATGCCTGCTTGTATGCCCACTGAACACGAGCTGTGAGCTGAGCCTTATCGTCAAAATGCAACGGGTTGGTCTTCTCCCAGGCAATGTAACGCTTCCAGAGCTCCAGTTGATGAATTTCTCTCTCAGTCCACTTGACAGGCCGCGGGAAGGGGTGCTTGTTCAAACCATCAGTGAGGAATTTGAGCTCACGCAGCGCCACACGAGCTGTCATATACGCTGGTGAGCGCTCTCCAAGAAACTTTTTGGCCGTCAGTTTGTTCAATCCGTTCTCAAATTGGTCATAATCTCTCCAGATATGTTCAATATTGACCAGAGGAATGCAAACTGCCTTTTGAAACGTCCGTCGCATGGTGTCCATCTTTTTTTGTTCCTCCCATGTGTTGCTTGCCTATCCAATATCAATATGGTACAAATATACGATCGAAGAATTGTTAGATATCACAAGAAGTGTGGTAACGTATTCCAACCGTATACAACAAACCCGATCATGGTAAAGTAGACTTCTTCTCCTTACTGTTCCAGACTTGAGAAAGAACAAATAGTCACTCCAGATAGGTCCTGCATTGCGATCGAGGCCAACATGGTTGAGCACGAATTCATATGCCATTTGGATGACATTACGTGCATCTGGACCCGTGTTGACTCGGCGGATATAATTCAGGTAGTGCTTCCAAAGATCAACAGAGAGCACTTGGCGTAAACAGCGCTGGAAAATGGCCTCGACCTGTGACAAATTTTGGAACTTGAGCTCAAATTCGGCGTAGTTGATCCATGTCTTCGCCTAAAATATGAGATTTTCCCGCAAGCGAAAGGATGAGGACAAAAAAGGGAAAGAGAAAGCAACAAATAAAAGGAAAAGAAAGTGTGATCCCCATCGAGTGGCCATAATAAGGCACCAATATTGATCCAGGACGTGGATACACAGTGTGGAAACGGGATGGATCATTGCAAGCACCGATCGATATGGTTTGTAGGGGAGTATCCATTAAACCATTTATTTGTCAAGTGATATAGTGTTGCATATCCGATCCATGACAAAGTAAAGGGAGAAGTAGAAATGAATAAGTTTGAGAAGGTTGGTAATGCCAAATGAGGACAGGATACAAGAATGATCGAAAAGAGGTAGATGGTGTATGGTTGGTCAGCAAATAAGTAACATCACAAGCAGCAATTTACATGAAAGGAAAATTGGCGACATTTGGTATACGAGTCTGAACAATATGACATAGTCCCATCTAATCATGCCAAGCTGATGCCAATCACCCGGCACCCGCTATTGCCAAGCTCTTTATATTTGTGCCACAGGAAACATCCGTCGCCACTGTGCATACTAAAATATGGATGGAGCACCAAACGTGTGTCCACAACTTCTCAGTTCTCCCACCCCCTTTCTCTCAACCGAGGTCATCCAGGTGAGGGCAAAATATGTGCTGAATATTTTCCTCTTCTTTGAGGGTCGTTTTTTTTCTTTGTTGTTCTTTGCTGGCTTTATTCAATGAACTGACAACAATCTTGTGGATGTTCGTTAACAACGAGCGAGCACGAAGCTGGGCAACAGGCAGCACACTTACCGATGTAGGAAACACCTTCAGCATTCTCTCAAACACATCTCGAGTCTTCTCGACATCGCCATCATTCTGCACCTCTGTCAGTAGTGACTGCCAGGCATCGGAATCGTAGCTATTCTGTGCGATCTTCTGCTCCAGAAACTCGATCCGCTCTTTGCGCTGGGTTGCGTCAGCAGCAGGGGAATCTGATCCGTCGCCATACGGCATGGCATCCATCATGCGAGGCGATCCCACAGGCGTCCCCTCGTCCGAACTATTGTGCGGGCGGACGCTATTCATGGAATTAAGAGGAACGACAGAGGAGGATAGAGGTGGGATTGAGGTGGTAAAAAAGAGTAAGAATTTAGGGGAGGAGGTAGGAGGAACAGAAGGAAATGTTAATTTGCACGACAATGCATTTAGTCTACTGTTCAGTTCTGAACTTCGAGTGGGTGGCTTGGTTTGATCATATAGAACTCCACGAACAAGTGCGGAGTGCCTCCTTCTGCTTTTTGACCACCAGCTCCGCCATGGTAACTCAATACCACTTGTCGCTGTCGATAGGCCAAAAGATAATACGTGCGCACAAGGGATCTGCTTTGGGCAACCCACTCATGCCTATTTACCCTTTATTTATTATTGCCATGCATTGGTAGGCCAACTCCTCGCAAAAGAAGATTGCGCATGAGAACAACAAGATTCTCTTGTCGCTTCGCAAGGGCTTCATCTGGGTCAATGTAAATGAGAAACTTTTAAACACAGGACGAAAAAGTGCTTGGATGGATTAATGAAAGAGATATTTGACCAAGAAGCTATCTCGATGTTTTCCTGCGACCACTCTTCTAGGCATTCTACATCTTGTACCGTATTGTATATCACTGGAGCACGTTCAGCACCAAGTTGGCCGTTTCTTACATTCTGACGGCTGGTTTATCCATAGTGCTGTACTCACAGATCCACAAGATTGGCCAGCCCCGCTACAACTCTAAGGGCGAACTGCACGATGCTGGCATGGATCTAACACAGGAAGGCCTTGTGCAGTATGTGTTCGCTGTTGAATTCACCTTTTGCTATCTTCTATTATTCTTTGGGGTGCTTATACAATATGAACGCACGGGTGATGGGTGGCACTAATTTTCATTGGTCATCCGAATTACAGTTTCAACAATCTGATCCCACTCTCTCTACCTTATCCTCACTTCATTTATTCAGATACGCGTTCGACATCATTTATGTGACATGGTTTGTCCACGTTACTTCCGCCTTTTGGGGCAAGATGTGGTGGTTCTACTTGGCGGTAAGGCATACTAGAACAAGCACTCCATAAACTACGTGTGCTGAACGAGCTGAACCTTCCCTTCCCCTGACGCTGGTTTTTGTTACATTTTCATAGATTCCTTTGTACGCCACCTGGAAGGGGTACGAGCTCGCCATTAAGCCCATGCTTGGCCGCACTGGTGGGCTGTCTGGCTTGGCCAACGCTGCCGCCTCTGGCAGTGGCGAACCTGTCAAGTCTAAGCGCCGTGAAAAGATGGAGAAACGCGCTGAAAAAGGACCTCAGATCCGATACCGCTAAATGGTTCAGAGCTCAATTGTACAATAGTATCTTCACCAAAACTCTTTATTCTCATGCGTATTAAAGAAAGAAAAAATACCTGTTTCCTTCGTACATGGTCCAACCGATATCCCCTCTCAAATCAGACAAGCTCAAAGTAACGAGCGTGTTCCCACGAAGTAACAGCCGTTTCCCAGGCTCGGTACTCATACATACGGGTTGCGCCATAGTGATCCACAAACTCATCTCCCAGCACTTGGCGTGCGATGGAGTTGGGGGCCAGCATTGCCTGTGCAGAGTCCTTGAGTGACTTTGGCAGTCGTTCCGCCGTGATCTTTCCCTTACTGTTTACTACGTTGGATTCCTGCTCATGCGTTGTAGGAGGAACGGGCATGGCTAGCTTGTTCTTGATACCATACAGACCGCAGGCCAAGCAAGCTGCGATCGCGAGATGGGAGTTAATGTCAGCACCACTAACTCGCATTTCAAGACGCGTGCCTTTGGGAGGACACTGAGGAGGGCCGATAATACGGATTGCAGAAACTCGACTCTCAACCCCCCACGAGATTGTCACGGGTGCCCAGTAGTTTTCGACCAGTCGCTTGTAGCTGTTGATGTTGGGGGCAAGGATGCACATAATGCTAGGCAGACCTGTCAACAGACCAGCAACAAACCACCGCATCAATTGGCTCATGTTTTCCGTGCCAGGTGCACTCGCCTCCCATTCTTCGCGGACGTTGCTCTTCTCACGGTCACCATCTGATCCAGCAGCAAACAGGTTGGCCTTGGTATTTATATCGCGGATTGAAAAATGGAGGTGTCCTGAACAGCCAGGCTGGTCTCCGTAGGGCTTGGCCATGAATGTTGGCATGATGCCCCGTTTCAGTCCCAGTTGCTTCACCGCGAGCTTAAACAGATTTGCCATGTCGGCCATTTTGGTTGCAGTATCGTAGGCAAGAGCTGCTTCATAGACGCCAGGACCTAGTAGAGAATGAAGTTAGTAACACACGGCTGTCAGCACTAATACACTGAAACACTGAAGGATGATAAATATTTCCGACAGGAGGGTCTTGTCACACACACACTATTTCTTTTTGTCATTTTCGTCTTACCTGTCTCTGTATGAAGACCTTCAAGATGAACACCAAACTTGGCGCATTCGTCAAAGAGATCATAAAAATAGTCTTGATTTACGGTTGGACGGAGCAGAGAGTAACCAAACATGCCTGGAGTTAGAGCCTTCAGATTTACATGGCCCTTTTCAGCAGCTGAATCGGGTGTTTCTACGGTGATGAAAAAGGAGGATCCAACGATGACGATCAGTACAGTTGATGACCTATTGGTACGTAATAATAGCAATAGAACGATCCGAGCCTCTTCGAACTTTCGTAAAACTTTGTTCCTGCACGATCACCGCCCAGTCCAACCTTCACCCTCCCACCACCTTCCATTCTAGTCCGGAGAATTCTCCAATTAGTGTCAACAACGTCATCCATTGGCTTAACGCTAACCGCCAACACTGTGTTGTTCATGAACGAAAACTCAAACTCAGAGTCCCCACTAGGGAGAACTATTGCGAGATAAGTAGGCTGGTACGCCCCAATTAATCATCATTTATCCCAGTCATTTTGCCTGAGCAGTAGGAATAAAGTGCGCATACATCGTCAGCTGGTTTGCCACTCTTCCTACTACCACTGATTGCTGACGCCTCACTCTGACGTGTGTCGACGTGGGTAAAGAATATATACTCTATACAAAAAAATGTCTGGGATGTACTCTATCGCTTGTACACTTTCGCCTCTTTGCTCGGATTATTAGTACTTTCCATACTAGAGCCAAATGCCCCCCGCATCTGTACACTTCTGTGTGGGTAAAA
>JAAAIY010000081.1:58916-114979 GCA_016098105.1 Actinomortierella wolfii
AAAAAGGAGCGAGGACTCAACTCTGGCTACTTTACGCCAATATGGTGTGTTGATGTACTCCTTTGAGCTGGTGTTGTGTGTTTTTTTTTCTGATGAATTTCTTCCTGTGATGACATGGGCAGGACAGGTGACATACCTTTGAAGTTGAAAAACTCAAACTCGGCTCCACACATTGCTTCCCAGCCGTAGCTGGCCAGTTCATCTGTGACCTTCTTGAGAAGACTACGTGGGTCGACCGCAAGAGGCGTACGCTCCAGTGGGTTGCGGAAAGAAAGAAGGAAAAAGGGGATGTTATCTTCCCACGGAATCCGGCGGTATGTCGATAGATCAGGAACCGCA
This sequence comes from Actinomortierella wolfii, assembly GCA_016098105.1. NCBI lineage: Eukaryota > Fungi > Mortierellomycota > Mortierellomycetes > Mortierellales > Mortierellaceae > Actinomortierella > Actinomortierella wolfii. Next base: position 59,256 of record JAAAIY010000081.1, read on the forward strand.
ACAATATCGCGATAGCCTAAGCATTGCGTGTAATCGAATAGCAATACCAACAGGATGAATAAGATGGGGAACTTGGTTCTCGCAATGCTCTGCTTCCAAGGTGTGTGTGTCTGCACTATTTGAGAGGAGCAGAAACCCCGCCAAATAGCAAGGCACCGCATGGGCCTTATTTGAAAATTCAAGTCCTGCGCGGGGACTGAAAAAAATATAGGGCGGACACTCAAACTGGCAAAGTCCATGCATGAATGGCACACATTTTTTTCTCATTACCATTGGCTGCATTCGACACACTCAGTTCCTCAGGGTATGTCTTGTCATGCATGTCCCAACCAAAGATGACCGAGCAGAAACCAAAGCCTTCTTCAGCAATGCTGAGGAACTTGGACTTTGCCATGACCTTGCCGCGCAGAATGCCGTCCAAGTCGACGCCTGCAACCTTGACGCGTTCGTCATGCTCAAGTTCGCGCTTGATAAAATCTAGCGTCGTAGCTTCGGTTTTGTGTTGAGCTGCCATCATTGCGCCGGTACGTGTTTTGAGATGAAAATTCAGAAGAGGCGAAAGAAAAGGATAAAGGAAAAGGAAGCGAGCGTAGGGGAGTTTCAAGAAGAAAGGGAGTCTAAGGAGACTAGATATGTAAAGGGTGAGGATATGTAGAGACAATGGTCAAAAGAAAAAAAAAAAAAGAAAAAAGGGTAAAGCAAACTGCGTTTTGTAGTGTCCACAGCCTTCTGAGGTGCGCGTCAGACTCGTGTCTGCCTGCCACTTTTCTTTGACTTGTTGGCACTCTACGGGGGCTAGCCCAATTATGCGGTCAATCTTCTCATCCCCATTTTGTTTTTGAACCTTTACTGCCATTCCAGATGATCACATACTCGCATTGTTTGCTTCCTTTTCTTTTCTTTTGACAACACTTCGCCCATTTTTCAACATGTACACGGTATGTGTGAAGAAGACAGCAAGGTAGAGCTCCTTCTTCCTAGTTGTTCTTTCCCCCTTTCCTGCGCACATCCACACATGTACTCACGCCCTAAGAAACAAAAGTGTCATGACCAGCATAAACCTAAAATTTTCATTGGCTCACCCCCACTTTGTCAGAAATGTACCGAACTTTTTCCTACCTGGGGAATGAGACCTCCCCTTCTCCCCTTATCATGGAGAGTGAAATTTGGATCCAATGCCATTCCAGGGGAGGGGGCCAAGGTGCTGGCGGGTACTGATGTGTGGCGCACAGAATTGCCAGCTTGAACACAATGTACCAGCACAGAGGTAAACACATGGACCATTTATTTTCTTCGCCGGCGAGGGGCGAGGGGCGCCTTATCATCGGCTGATTGACTCACGAATGGGAAAAAAATATTTGTTGCCTGGGAGCAAAGTCGCTAAACACTGGTCCATGTCTATCAGAGTGTGCATCACAACACACCTCCACATCCTTCGCTCATCTCCAAAAACCCTCTTGAAAGCCACGACGAGCGACTATCCAAGCTGGATCCTGCCATGGTTGCCGTGGGGACTCTTCTTTCCGGCCCTTTCTGACTTGGGTACCTACCTAATAACGTTAGTGTAGAATTTAAGGTACGCGGTGCGCGCCATTTCAGATTCCAACACGATTTTTCTCGCCTAACGGAGTGCTTCCCACATTAAAGCATAGAGTAGAGACTATTTTCCATCAGAGTAACCCTGCCTACCGTCGTAAAGATAGCGCCGCTGATTCCGTAGAAATGCAGAGAACTGAAGAAAACTTGTGTAGTGATTTATTACGTTGTCTCTATAGATTCCCCGTACTTTCTATGAGTTTCAATGGAACAACCAGCGGTATCGAACTGCCGTACATACAATGTTTGGGTCGAACAACTGCATGTCTCTGTTGTAGGTGTAGAGTGCCAATTAGCAAATCATGATACAATAAAAGGATGAATTACTATGTAACACATATGGCAAACAGAACTACCACACGGTGAAATTTGGAGCCACAGCCAGCTACCCACGATCCCGCTCTGGCAATCGCTCTATTATAGATGGGGTGTTTTTCGCATTGTTCAAGAACGACAAGTATAGCTAACCGCGTGCATTGATGAGGTACATTGTAGAGTAGTTTGTGATACGAGACAAAAGATCACATAAACCACCATTCTCCTTAGTTCCGAAGGGATCCATGATGGTTGCAAGCAATGTGACTTTGCAAGGTATATATGACGAGCCCTTCCGTCCACAAAAGCAAGGAAATCAAACAACGTATTCAAACGCGATTCCCCATGACATCTGCGTTGCCGAAGAGTACATGGGTGCAGGAAATACTTTGCACTTTCCCCTTCTTCGTAAGCGAGTCACCTTGGAGAAAATTGGCAGACGCAGAACAATTAGCACATTGTCAGAGCGGTGGAGGACTCAGGACCAGTGTTGCGATAGCAGAATAGGGTATATCTGATTCCTGCTCTTTCACAAGTTCTCATCAGTCTCAAATTACGTTCATGTATCGACTGGCTACCCCCAATGCTGTATTCTTGCATCCATCCCATATCCCCCACCAACAAGAAGCTTCTAGGTACTGCATAGTTATGTATGGTGCTTGTTGTCACGCAAGTTTGCGTTCTCCTAGGTCAAGGATTTCGTCATCGTAGCTAAAGGTCTTCAGTTTCGATGTCGTTATCTGATTCAGTAGCTTCTTGGAGCAAGCTGTGATGTAACGAATTTACAGCTACATTTCGCTCTGTCTAGGCACTATCTCAAAAAAAAGTGAGCGTCAATAAAGCGGAAATGTCAAAATTCATTTCCATCATTGCAACATTCTTATCGGTGTAGTTGTAAGTATCCGCTGAAAAAGGATATAACATGGAACCTTGGACCGGAGAGAATTGCGAACCTTCCGTCATCCTGCTTTCTGGGAAATACTCCTCGGACTCTATTTGAAGGATCCAGAAAATAAAATGTTGATATTCCAGTCAGAAAGAATACTAAGATTTGTTTAGACCATAATGTTGCCATAAAATATGTGCCGCGTACAAGAAAATTGTGAAAGTTTGAGTAAGCACTATCGTTTCCTTGAGGGTATTGTATCTGCATGTCCGCATCCTCATCCGTCTCGCCCAGGATTTTTGCAAATTATCATTACTGAAGCATTAGGATCTGTTTGTGTAACGGATGTAGAAAACACTAACCTCGTATTCTCCAAACTTGGACATGTCTGTTGCTACGATAGTTTGTAGTCGCATGGATTCGTTGATGCATGCAGCCAAGAATGGCAAGTTCTTAACTTGCTCGTACGACGAGAAGCTATCTAAGGGATTACTGGTAATGGCAGTATCTAATCCCCCCTGCAGTCTCTTCTACATATCACTGTTTGGCAGCCAAAAGACTTCCTTTCTCTCGAAGAAATTCCACATTGTTAATCTGACCAAAAGAACGGGCGGCTTCAGTACATGGTACGTTTGCTCCAACTGCTATATTCCAAATGACCTTGCGCTTTGATTGTAAAACACACTCCAAAATCTGACTTCATTCTTCTTCGTATTGGATCTGTTATTGACTATGTACTATGTACGTGGTAGTACGAGACCAATGAGTGCGACCTAACGGCTCAGTAAAGTATAGCCATGTTTGCTCAAAATCTGTAGCCTATTTGCTGTATACTTTGTCAGTCTCTGTGATTTATCCTGAACCCCGCCTTTGTTATGAGCGACGTTTCATCTTGATGAGATGGCGGCCTGCCACGAGAGTTGTAGTAATGAACTGCAAATAGCGCTCATCTTGATTCGGAACGTATTCCAAAGAGTACTTGGATACGATCGCAGACAAGACAAGACGCATCTCCATCATGGCAAAGTTCTTGCCAACACAATTGCGAGTGCCAGCAGAAAACGGATAAAAAGTAAATTCTTGGACGGGAGGAAAGGGAGTCTCGCCTGGGATCCAACGTTCTGGAATAAACTTCTCGGGCTCAGGGAAGTACAGAGGGTCGCAATGAAGCTCTCGAATCTGCGCCAAGCATATCGTGCCCTTTGGTATCTTATATCCAAGCATTTCTTTGTCTTCAGGCACTTCACGAGGTATTCCTGTCGCGGAAACAGGTCTCAGACGAAATGATTCGTTAATAACGGCGTCCAGATACGGCAATTTGCGAACCTGATCAAGCTTGGGGAGCTCGTCGGGAGCGTTGTCAATTGTGGCGGCGTCAATCTCATCGCAAAGGCGCTTCAGCTTTTCCGGATGCTTGACAAGGTAGATTAATGCCCATGTAAGAGCATTAGATGTAGTCTCGGACCCAGCCACTCTGTTATCAATGAAAAAAAAAGATGTGTTAAAAATTGCCAGCCTTGATTTTTATCAACCTCTGTTCCGACGGTAAAATTTTCTTACAAAAAGACAAACGCCTCAATTTCAACAGCCTTGTTGGTGAGTTTGCCGGCCATTATGTCTTCAGCCTCGTTTCCTGTCGGTCCGTTGCCTTCTTCAATCTCTCGCGCCTGAGCATCAAGTAAGTACTGCAGTAAATCGGCACGTCGCCCCTTTTCACCCAATACGCGCCGAGACTCCACGCTCTGTGCAGCGAATTTGAAGAACGAATAATCGATGGGGACGAGATATTTCATCCAAGGGTTGAATGTCTATTTACAAGCAATATAGATCAAAAGAATACCCGTTATAGCATGCTGAAAATTTGCCTCAGGATCACCAGCAAACTCCTTTCAGGGACTCATTACCTGGCGCCATGCTCGCTTTAGAGATCCAGCCATCTGTTCGATAATAGGGTGAGTGTCGTTCTCAATCATGTTGAAGTCCTGTCCAAATGCACTGCTGCCAATGATATCTATATTTTTTTCAAACAAAAAAGGAATTTTTACGATCAATCACAATAACAAATTCTTTCAAAGTGATCATATGCTCAATATCATGCACTATAAAAATGATGACATACCGAACGAAAGGCGATTTAAAAGAGAGTAAATATCGATATGACCTTGCGGGTAAACTTTACCACTGACTGAATGTGGATCTTGTAATATGGCATCGATCTTCTTAATTAAGCGTCCAGTATATTCGTGCATGATGGGTTCTAGCGTGCGTAGGTAGGCCAGGCCGAAGGCAGGAGAGACGAGTCGGCGCTATATTGATCATGAAGCATAAGATAAAAGTAATATTGATAGAAAATGCAAAAGTTTCGTGTCTGTCAGTATATTTGATGGATATGACTTTCTGCGACTGAAGCAAAGAATGTAAAACAGGGCTATCACTTACTCGGGTTTTATGAAAGTCCTTATCACGGGTGGAGAATAAGTCGGGCTGCCCAAGTAGTTCGAAGCCTTCATGGATGACACTCTTGGGAAAATCCTCTGTCACAAGAATCTGATGGTTATATACACAAGCAGTTAACTCTCTATTTCGAAGCACGAAAAGAGTTCCATTACCTGTTCTTCTTTTTTTTTGTAGTGACAAACTAATCTACCTGGCGAATGGTGTCTTTGTCGGCAATGGTTACGGTATTGGGATCTAGAGTTAAAAGTGAGAGATTGTTAGCACTGGCTGCTAAACCACGATAGAGTCACTCCCAGCAATGTAATTTTCTAAATATTGTTATTTTTTACATACCAATTCGAGCAATTTTGCCGTATCTCTTGTGAAAAGCTGACATTATTGTATGACTAGGTGAAAGGGATAAAATCGTGGTTAAAACACCATTCGTATTTCTCACGCGGTGTAGTCGTCATGAAGAGGTTTCAATCATACTTGGACCCTAAGAAGGCATTCACCCCTGAAAAGAAGCTCGTAGCTCCCAGGAGGGGATTTCCAGGAACAGAGCTCAGGGGATGAAAGAAAAGATTGTATATCATCTGTATGTAACAGCAGCACAGTTAGAATGTTATTCTACGGGAGAGTGCACGCTTCCTAGCCGTGTTAACAAGAAATTGACTGTTACTTTGCACGAAATTCGTATAGCCAGTAAATACAGCACAAGCCGGCCCAGTGATCGAGGGTTCGTTTGGTTTGAACGCAGGATGGCTTTTAGGGTTGCCATATTCAAGGTGGATAAAGCACCCGGAAAATTTCCAGATAAACGGGATACAACGGCCATGGTCAGTTGGATTTTGTGGAAGGAAGAAGGGTACTCAATTAAGAGGGAGAGGGAGAGAGCGATTCAAGGAAAACAACGTAAGCTGTTTAAATTCCTCTTCTTTGGGGAAAGTTGCACACGCAATAATGTATCAAATGTACTTGGCAATTGGGAGCGACCGAGCCGAGTGATCGATATATCTGCAAGTCTCTTGCCAAGCTGAGAATATGGAGAAATCTTCAATCATTTTCTCTTGAAGGATGCAACTAATATAGGCGTCCTCCTGTTGTTCGTTAACCCAGGTAAATGACAAGCTTCTGGTTTACAGCATACAGGGGTTTTAACTTCCTAAGGCCTAGTACCCTCTATAAATGAACAAAGAGGTATCTATAATTGCACATACACAAGCCACCGCTTCCTCCATTCACTTTCGGACAAGTTGCCCGATGCGATCGTGTCATCTCTCCGTACACTTGCATTATTCATACTTCAACCATGGGTGGTGGTGGCCGTTATCCTTATCCTAAACACGTCTGGTAATGCCTACACCCTGCAGAAGCATCATTTGCTTCCCCATTAACATAGGCAACACTGCAACATTTTAGTTTTCAGATCTCGTCAAGTCACTCTGCTGATCTGGTCCTGCATTCCATTACTGAGACTCTTGCATGGAACATCACTAACGCTTTACCTCCTTGCCTCCTTGGACATGCCTACTTCTAGGTCCCCTTCTGGTGGCTGGTGGACTCAACCCACCAACTGGAAATCCAACACTGCCATTGCTGTTGCTATCGCCGGCACTATCACAGCCGCAGCATGGAAGTTCTCTGCTGAGCACGAGGTATGACCCAGTCCATCACTACACGTCGTCTTTGAGGCTTTATCATTTTGTTAGCCTCGTTCAGCGATTCAACCTTTCAGCAGCATTGGTAGTCGGAGGCACAATTGGTCGATCTGTTATATTCTTTGCAGCTTTCCTTACACCTTTAATGGATCCAGATACCATCGTGTGGCGCGGACTTTGAGCACAAAGATCACCTTTTATTATACGACAGTGCTCCTTTGATTTATGGAATGGACAGCTCGACTGCTATTACCTTTCTTTGTTGTTGAATGGAGCACGGAGCATTATATTAAAATCGATAATATGTGATCCTTTTGCCGGTGCCTAACCCCTTCAATCCATTTTGTATGATTTAGCAACGCCATGCTCGCCCTAAGCGCTGGATCCCTTCGCAGATCGTAAGTTGTCCGTTTTAGCCCGATCGTCATGATGTCGGCATAAAATTACAAAGTGCGAGTGTTAATTTCCATCTTTTTTTTTTCTTCTCTTGCTTTCCGAAAATTTATAGTGGGCCAAGGAGTTCCAGGATGGCGAGGTGTACGGAAAGAAGTAGAAGAGCAACGCAGCATAGAAAATTCCCCCAACTTTCAGCTATAACATGCAATTTTTTAAACCCTCCTCTCTAGTGACACATACATCCCAACTTCAATTGCCAATCTATCACGGCTCATCTCTAAATGTGGATTATGTTGGCTTCATGACGCGAATAAATCATCTGTGAATACCAAGCTGGATACCCATTGTGCTCGCCGTATTCTTCATTCAGATTTCACATTTCGCATAGTGGGTGATTTTTGATTGTATTTACTTTTTTCTCCCTTTGAAACGTGGTTCTTTGTGTTTCTATTCGATTTGATTTTTACATTTAGCCCTCCCAGTGAACTATTAGATAAAGAAAAAACGTTATGGTGAGTATCACCGTCAAGACCACTTACGAATAAATACAGCAACATTTTGTTCCGCAAATCATTCACCTTACCTGGAAGCTCGTTGCCCGGAATAAAGATTCGCTCCACACCCTTTTCTGTGATTACAGCCATTCGAATGACGCCTCCCGAAGAGCCATCACGAGACATGGCCAGAGCAAGCGCTAAATTTGCCGATAATGAAAAAAACGTGTTAATCATATCTGATAGAGGGAACTCGTTTCCAACTCCTGTTGCTTCATAACGCAAGATGTTATAATGTTTATTTTTTCCAACTTACAGTTCTTGACAAACTCGATACACTCTTCACGACTCATACCGTCCCGGAATTGGGAGTCGCAGTAACCGTAGATGTATGTCGAGCCAGAACCTATTATAAAATGGACGAGAAAGTAATTAAGGATTAATTTCTCCCATCACAATGGAATCCGATCTATCACAACATACACATAACAACCCAATGGCACATAGTAAAAAGGGCACATATGTAGTCGATCATACCTCCAATAGCAAAAGGCTGACGATGTAATGAACCACCAAGAGGAATGTTCCAGACCGAGCCACCGTTCTCCTTGTCCCAGCCGGCGACAATGATACCAGCCATCAGGTTGTCCTTGTTCTGATAGCACAGTTCCTGGAAGAGCGAGGCAGCCAAAGGCACTGTGGGCTCGCCATTCTGGACGGCGTACATTTGGAGATAGTAGTGGACAATATCAGCAACAGCCTGGGTGTCGGCTGCCGATCCTGATCGACAACAGTAGATTGTATCGTGAACCTCTGTCAGCTTGTCCGTGACGCGATTGGCGATGTATGAACCCGTTGTTGTACGCGAATCGGCACCGATAATGACACCGCCCTTGAACTCGACGGCCATGATCGAGGTCTAATGGAGGAAAACAAAGAAGAGAAAAAAAAAAGTAGCGCGTTGATTCCAGTGAGTTACAAGTCTGCCTCTGTATACACCTAATTTTCGAAGAAGTAGAATATGAATCTGATACGAGCATATTCTCCATATGCAGACCCTGAATGGGCAACATGATAGCCATGAAGTTAAAAGGCATAGGCCTGTCTAGAGGTCGGCCCTGACTTTTACAGGAGGACTGTAAAAAGCACCAAGTTGCCTGGAACATAAAAAAGAGGAGGGGTACCGTACACCAAGATTGACTTCTCCGGGCTTGAGAGACATGCTGGAGCGATGGGTAATTGAATATGAAAAGTGGTTAAATTTGAATGGAAGATGCAAAGTGGTGGGGTGAAATGAGTAGAAGACGACAAGGGCGAATGAGAGGGAAGGGCTAACGCAATGTCGTGGACGCGTATGTACTCGGTTAGTGGGAGCAGCGTAGTTTCAGCATAAAATACGTTTTTATAATTGATTCCAAGGTTTTTTTAGAATGCCTTGAGCACAAACGCATCCTCGCCACCTCCATCCCTCTCACCACAGTCGTCTACTCTACCATAATGATGTAAGAGATAGAAAAGATCCACTCCTATGGATAATGCAAGCAAAGAGTATGATGCTAACCTGTGTTCCCTCTCTCTATTCTTATCCATTTTATAGGAACTTACCGCCCCCCATTCATCAGCAATCACCTGTCGACAGTTTTGATCGCTTCAGTCATTCCAAAGAGCTGGTCGCACCCACTGCAAACATCCCCCCATATGGAAAGCGCAAGGGTTGGAAACCAAGAAAGCAAGAGGATTATGGCGATGGAGGCGCATACCCAGAAATCCACACACCACAGTATCCTTTGGATATGGGCAGGAAAAAGAAGGTAGGACAAATAACCCAGGAGTCTCTTTTTGGTGGTATGTCCACTATCATAATGTTTCTCATAACTTAGTTTTTCTTCTCACCCACCTCGTACATCCTGATAGACGGCAGCAAAGGCAGGATCAACCGTGGCACTTCAAGTAGATGCTCAGGGAAATGTTGCATACGATGCTATCGCCAAACAAGGAAAGTCGGGGAAGCAGACCGTTCAGTCACAGTTCAAAGATCTTGTGCCGCTTCATGAGCGTGCAGATGTCGGCGAAGTTTCGTTGAGCCGGCCTTCAGAGGAAGAAGTTTTGGAGACAGCAGAGCGTACTCGAGCTGCCCTGGAAAAGATTACAAACTGTATGTGCCTTCATGCGAAACAACACGATATGATCGAAAGGAGGGTCTATGCTGGACAGATCGCTAACATTTGCTATGGTTTATCTCTTTTTTAGCAAAAATTGCTGCATCACAGCCAAAAAATATTGGTTCCAATAACAAGCCGGGCGAGCCTACATATATCCGCTATACACCAGCAAACCAAACTGGAAGAGCTGAAGGCGTTCAACAGAGAATTATCCGGATGGTTGAAGCACCCGTAGATCCCATGGAGCCACCACGCCACAAACACAAGAAGGTTCCTCGTGGTCCACCATCGCCACCTCCACCAGTGTTACACTCTCCTCCCCGAAAGATCACAGCCAAGGAGCAAGCAGAATGGGTGATTCCACCGTGCATTTCCAACTGGAAGAACACCAAGGGTTTCACTGTCCCACTTGATAAGCGATTGGCCACAGATGGACGTGGTTTGCAGGATGTTCAGATCAACGATAACTTTGCCAAATTGTCAGAGGCGCTTGCACTGGCATCTCGTCACGCACAGGAAGAAATTCGTGCCCGTGCATTGATGCAGCAGAGAGTTGCCCAGAAGGAGAAGGAGGCTAAGGAACTGAACCTGCGCATGCTCGCCCAACGTGCCCGTGACGAGCGTGCAGGTGTTGTCTCATCAATGAAGGAAGATCGCGAGGAGGGCCGTGACAGGAGAGAGGCAAGTCCCTCAGGATCGGAATCAGGATCAGGTTCAGACTCAGAGGATGATGAGGCTAAAGAGCGTGCTGCCCGTGAACGTGATGCCCTTCGACGAGAGCGACAGCAGGAGCGTGAGCGAGAACTGCGTATGTCCAAGATGGGAGCAGCGCAGCGAGCCAAGCAAATGGCCCGTGAGGAAGGCCGTGACATTTCGGAAAAGATTGCTCTGGGTCTTGCCAAACCCACCATGTCAAAGGACAGTATGTACGATTCTCGACTGTTCAATCAAAGCTCGGGCTTGGACTCGGGATGGAAGGACGATGAGGCGTACAGTATCTACGACAAGTCGTTGTTCACATCTGGTGGATCTAGCATTTACCGCCCCAAGCGTCACAACGATGGAGGCAGCGAGGATGTTGGCAATGAAGACGATATTGCCCGTGCTCTCGAATCGGATCGCTTTGGAGGCGCAGGAATCGCAGCACGAGGCTTCCGCGGTACAGAGGGCGGACGGAACATGCAGCGCGAAGGCCCCGTTCAGTTTGAGAAGGAAGACGATATCTTTGGTTTGGATAAGTTCAACAAGGTCGATGTTCAAAAGAAGCGTGCAGGTCAAGATATGTCGTCTTCGGATAGCAAACGCCGACGGGATTAAGGTGTTATCCATCTCACCTGCCTTTTTCTTTTCTATTATAATATCCTGCTGTTTTTTTATTCACAATATGAATGCACAATGCGCCAATGTAACATACAAATACTCATTTTGTACTCTGAGTCAATGTGATTGGCATGTGAGATGACCATGAAAGATGAAAGGAGAAATTTCAAGTACTTTTTATTGCAGTTGAATGTTGCCACCATCATTTCTTACTACCACCATATTTGTCCCATTGTAATCTCTTCTCACACCATGTCCCTTCCCCCTTCTGCAACATATGATTGTTCCGATACTTTGTCAGAGGAGGATATAGCTATCCTAGACGCCCTATCGTCAGATCCTCATTCATGGTTGCAATCAGACTCTGTGAATCACACAAACAGTCTCTGTTCGATCAGCTCGAGTCAGTGGAGTCTCACATCGGATCCTGAGCTAGCCTTTGATCTTGAGGTAGATTTCGAGTCTGGGAAGGCTTCACCTGCCATTCCTCAACAAAGGACGCAGGCTGAGCGGGATTCCATGATCCATTGCTTCAAAGAAGAGTCGGGCGGCTATATTAACGACTCGTTCGAAGATATGAGTATGGATCTCTGCCTATCTCAACCACTGATGGATCCATGGGAGAGCCCCTTCAGAGTCGACCTTACTCATCACCTCTCTGACGCAAAGGGAGTACCCGCCATGGAGAACGATGACTTTCCATCGTCTCCTCTAAGAAGCCTTCTGGACCACATAGTGGAAGAGGATGATAAAGATGAGCCACCTACAGTACCATCGCAGCACTCATGTCCCAACGACCTGTTAATGGGCCCAAGCCCACTTCAAAACGCTGCCACAGATCCTTGGCAGATCAGGCAAGAGCGAGGTGGTGCTTTCAGCTCTCCTCTGCAACTTCATAACTATGGCTTACCGAGGACGTCGTCATCGCCTGTCCAGCCCTCATCAGAGCAGATCAGAACATCACCAGACATGTCGCGTATCAGCACCGATGGATATCAGCACTCGTGGCAATACGATGAAGACGGTGTACTCTTAGATTCACCGTACACCAGCACAAAGCCTCGTTCACGCTCATGGGTGATGGAACAAGTAGAGTCCAAGGTGGCTGATCTCCTGGAAGCCCTTGCTCAAGGAAACACGCCTCAACTGGAAATAGACTCAAGGAGCTCCAACAAGGTAATGACCGAATTTGATATTGACCAAGGGATCTATCGCCGCCGACGACCAATGGCATCCAATGATCCATCTCAAGAAAAGACGCCAGACCCGATCACGAACGATGAATCACTAGAAGCCATAGACAGAACGACAGAAATTGATTACGCCGATCTTAGTGAAGACGATGACTTATTCCAGCATGATGCCAGCGAAGAAGACAGCCCTGTCATACCAGTAACACAAGAATCTCTCACGTCTCAATCCAACAAAGTCAATCCGGCAGGATTGCAGGACAGTTTGCCAATCAATAATGGTGCTAGTTCAGTCCAGCAACCGGCCAAAAAATCGGTCAGATCGACCACAATGAAAGGAACCAAGCTTCTTCGAATGACACAAAAGGGGATCAAGCAACTAACAGCTATTATTCGCGTTATGGATATTATCCATGAGTCGGTACAAAACAACGTATATATCACCAAGAGAGACATGTTTTACCGGGATGTAGCGACCTTCCGTCAGCAAGTTGTTGTCGACCGCACAATCGATGACCTCGCAGCGACGTTCAGGGTGCCGCGCTCAAGCCTGCATGTTGTGGCTGGATCAAGAGGTCTTGTCTGTGGGTCTATTCACCTTATTACCTGGCAGCATGATCAAAACATACGCGACCTCAGCTCCAAGGCCGATGGCAGCACGCTGGGCAAAAATATCAACAACGGTCTAAGCAATATTAGCAGTAATACACCAAGCCTGGGTATCTCAACGTGGATCGGATCATCTCAGCCATGCTCAATACCTGCACTGGAAGAGGTGATTCAGGTCAAGATACACCCCGATACCCGATTTGTGCTTGTTATCGAGAAAGAAGCGACAATGAAGTATCTAATGTCGACGGGATTCTGCGAGAAACATGGACCATGCATCCTGCTAACAGGCAAAGGAAACCCGGATCGAGCCACACGACAGCTGTTAAATTGCTTGTCGCGGATGGCTAAACAAGGTGTCACCGTCTGGTACCCTAATGACATCGATGAGGCACGATTTATAGAAGAATGGGACGATGGTATCCGGTTGGCTAGTGAAAATACTACTTCACTCTTCCACAGGGGTTCTCCTTCAGAGCGCGGATATCAGCTTCTCAAGCAAAGACACACAACAGAGTCAGCAGCATTATCAAGTCAAGTACCACTAAAAGAACCTTGTCCGCTTCTCGCAATCGTCGACTGTGACCCATACGGCTTCTGGATATTCTTCACTTACAAGCATGGCTCACCTCAGATGGCTTTCGACAACCTTAATCTCGCTGTCCCACAGTTGCGTTGTCTGGGTCAAGTCCCTCAGGACTGGTTCACCTGTTTTGAAAACCCAAAGTCCACTAAAACCATATATTCGTCCACAACCAGAGAAAATTCTGGATGCAATGCACCTCCTACTGATGATACACGCACCACTCTCGCAAAACCGGCACGTCGAAAATCTCTCCAGCAGCCGGCAAAAGCTCTATCACAGCAACAGCCATATATCTCATCACCTCCACTTCCCACTCTTCTACCATCTCCAATACTGCCAATGTCAGCAGCATCCTCCTGCTCCACTCTTCTCCCACCTGCAAGATCAATGCACCCGTGGGATCGCCATTTGCGTCCACTGACGTCGAGCGACCGCGCACGTCTGTTTAAACTATTGACTATGCCCTTTGTGACGGTCAGCCCAGGTTGGAAAAAGCAATTGAGTAAGATGCTCTGGATGAACCGCAAGTCAGAATTGCAGAGCCTATACGAGTCGTCGTGGTCATATTCGTCATCCCAATCCATCGCCGCACGACAGTCTACCAAATACGCCACACCCCCAACAACCCCTTTCACCGATTATCTAATTGGCAAGCTCAACGATGAGGGGACCTGGCTTTAGCGTACTTTTGCGTGAGTTGGGTTAAGGCGAATAAAACGGGTGAGCAATGCGCAGCAAGCAGAATCTTTGTTAAATGGAACTGTACATTGATCCTTTCACAGGTAGGAGAGTAAAAACTATTGTAAGGCTACGAGAAACTACAAATAATCCACCCCTCGATCGTCACACTGACATTGAATAATAGGAGGGGGGCTGAGACTTGTTTCAAGAGACATCAATTTTTTTTAGCTCGATGTTGAAGAACGTGAAAGGATCACTTTGATGCAATTAGCGTGAGAACCAACAGAAGGCATTTACTTGGTAATGCCGATGACACCGCAGGCAAGACGACCGCCAGCGTTGCCGGTAGTGGGGGACAGCTCGTGGCCACCGAGACCAAGGTCATCCTCGCCCTCGTGGACAACAACAGTGCGACTAAGAAAAAAATAATAGATAGGAGGCAAAAAAGATAAGATGATCAGCACAAGAGAAAATTCTTCTTGCCACAGACTGCGCAACAGTGCTGTTTGTTCTCTTCTTTTCCTTCTTACCCAATGACGGAGTGGGGGCCGATCAGCTTGACCTGGTTGTCGGTCAACTCAAGGGTAGCCTTGCCGTCAGCACCAGCAATGGCGTTGCCAAGATCACCAGCGTGGCGGACCTTGGCATCGGGGGCACCGTGGGTCAGACCATGGGGGTTGAAGTGAGCACCAGCAGACATGCAGCCGTTGGTGTTGTCACCGAACTCGCTGAAAAAATCATGGAGCAGGAAGAGACGAAGCAGAATAAGTTAGCGTTAAAAAGGCAATACAGTTTGAAAGTCAAGGAGGGTGTAAAGTATAAAGTCATCAGTCAAAGAGAAGAGCGGAATGTCGTGATCGTCATACGTTTACTCTTGCCCTTAATCTCTCTTTTTTTTCCGTGTCAAAGATGATCGAGTGCGACCTTCTTTCACTCTTCAACCTCCTTCCCCCTTTTGATTACTGAGTTCCCACGAGTAACACGAGCACACTCGACTGTGTTCCTCCTCTAACCTGTCTCCCTCATCCCCAGACTACTCAAAGACCCAGTTGCTGCGCAGTTGCAAGGATCGCCACAAATGCGATCGCTCATTAACCGCGTTGCATAGGATCGTAGAAAGCGCAGTGACGAGGGTCGTGAAGGTCAAATGGAGCGAGATATGATGGATGGAGTGAAGTCTAAACAATGCGCTCCATTCTTTACGTATTTCTCTGCTGCGCGTCAGTTTCGCTCACTTTCAGCGATAGCGCGACCAACAGCTCCTAGTACGCGTGGATACCCTTTTTATCCAAGACTTTCATCGCTTTGGACGTAAGGAAACGATCTTTCGGTCAACGACTTACTGGATGTGGAAACCGTGCTTGCCGGGCTTGAGACCAGTGATCTCGGCCTTGATGTGGGTGGGGGCATCCTCCGAGGCCTGGGAGAAGGTAATAGTACCAGCGACGTTGTTCTCGTTGGTGCGGAAGACACAGACGGCGTTGACCATGTTGGAATGTGTTGTGTTTTGAATGGGAAGAGGGATGAGAGACGAGGAGTGAATTAGAGAAGTAAAAAGAAGAAAAAGAGTATACTCGGGTTTATATGGGGAAGAGTGGCGTTTTTTTGGTGACCTTTTGTATCACGTGACTAATCACCATGATCTGCCCGTGTTTTGAGAGAACTGAACCTGACGTGCTGGGCCATACCTGTCTATTCAGCCATTGAACACTATCTAATGAAGGCCCTGGACGCATAAATACTGGAACAAACCATTGCTGATGCGCGTTTGGAGAGAAAAAATGAAGTTCCTGGATATTGATGGAGTGGGCGATGCTATACTACAATAAAGTTAGATGTTAATCCAGGTTGACCTGTGGATTAGTCATCCTCCGCTAACAAGCTGTATCCATAAGAACCAGTTAACGCTTTCAGGCGATTTTCTATGGACCCGTTCGTGTGTCACCAAAGATAAAGGCCCCAGGATTTAAAGTACTTGCGACTGTTAGTACAACTGACAAGTCTATAGCTTTAATACGATCTTATCCTCATCTTCTAGGCACATTCTGTGTGAACTAGATAATTTTCGGAGCTTATTTTTCTATATTCTCCAGTTGCCAACAATAATGCGCATGCTGACTACGTATTTGACACCAAATTGAGAGTACTACTGGACAGACTGAACATTGTGATGCTTCCCGTATCTGTGGAGAAAAACAAACTACGTATGTTAATGGAGTAAAAACAGCAAGTCATAACTTTCTTTATCGTGGCTCACAATTCCATGGGGACAAAATCTGTGAACGCTGGACTCATCCGCCGTCACGCTCGACAGAAATCCTGATGTGCTATCATCTGTTTGAAAGTCGAACAGAATATAATGGGAACAAGGCGCTTAGTTCTCCTGCACGCGAAGCTCTGAAAAAAAAAGAGCTGAAGGCTGTCTATCTGGGTGTACGTATGTGTATAAGACATAGGGACTAGAGAACCATAGGAGAGAGTACGACTGCCTAATGGTCGTGTTTTCATACCTGTTGAATATACACTTTACTCTTGCAGTCGGTTATGGAAAGCTAAGCTGAGACGACTACAGAAACAAAAAGAATAAGAGGGAAATTGACTTGAGTAAATAGTAGACGTGTAGGCTCGAAGTGATCGCGAGTGTTGTTGATGTTTCTTCACAACTGTTCTGGAGGGACACGAAACTGTCATGTTCATAGTCTTATTGCGCAGACTCTGAAGAATTTAAAGAGTTTTAGTCAGCTCAACGCACAGAATACAACACATTACGGTCAAACATCAGCATAGCCCAAAATTGCTCTCACATCACACTTTAAATTTCTAGCGTTCCTTCTGTTCAATAACTTCTCTCTTTTCTTTGTTCTCCACAAATACCTTCTTTTTTTTTGCTCCTCAACCATCGGACACGCTGGAATTAACCATGGCCATCGTTTCCCGTCTCCTCGAAGTTCTGTCCCCAGACCTCTCGAATCTCGGCTTCTCGGCCAGGGTTCTAGTAGCCTTGATTACCTTGATCGTAGCGAGACGACTTCAGTTGGTAAGACGTCGAAAATATCAAAATGTCCAGTAAAAAACTCATATAGCTGATATACAGCCTCTGGATGTAATCAAACACTGACCTCGCTCTCAATATCCCTATTTTGTGCCTTTATACCTGCTGCAGTTTATTTATCACGCTTTCTTCAGTCCATTGAGTCGTCTTCCTGGAAACCGCTTTATTACAGCGACCCATTTTTGGACTGGCCTTAATGCTTTCACAGGCACAAAGTAATGAATATCTGGTAGAGATGGGGGCTGAAAATATAGGCATTGGAGTACATTAGATCCATACTAACCTCGCCTCCTTTACTTGATGGATAGCCATATGTTTTTGCCTATATTCCATCAGCTCTATGGCCCTATTGTCAGGATTAGTATGTTTGTTCCAGCAATATACATTGTACGCGAGGAACCTCTCCCACGCTGACATTTACCAACCTGTGTACCTGAATGTCCCGTTTTCGTACTCCACATTAGACCCTGATACCATTTCGATTGCCGACAAGGACCTTATCCGTGATGTATGTTTCTCCACCTTTGGTCTCATCACATCGCGCACGTGAAGCTGTATGTGTAATGATGCTGACATGCCTGTGCACCTCCTTCTCCATAGATCCTGGTTACCACAGACTACCCCAAGAGCATTCTTCATGCGGGATTTGAGCTGAATGGACAAACAAATCTCTTTTCGACTACAGATAAACATTTTCATAAGACAAGGGTACGGATGCAAAACATGCCATGCTCTAGTCCCATTTGTTTTCTTATTTACTGAAGGACCTAAATAGGCTGTGCTACCATTAATTAACCACTACGATGTTCCTCGTGATCTCTTTTTCGCCCATCAGCGCCGCCTCATTTCTCCAGCATTTAATCTCCAGTACCTTCGATCATTAGAGCCCATTATTCGCAAATGCACACAGGTTTTCCTTGCAAAGATCGACTCAACTTTGGAGGACCCTTCGTCAGTCAAGGATTCGACCTTGCCACAGGGTTACGTCGACATGTACACACTTCTCAACCGCCTCTCGTTTGGTATGTATCTAGGAATTCACCTCTTGATGCACTTGACGCTCCGCAATGCCGAAGATTAAATACTTGCTTGAGGAAACATCGATTCTCTTTCACTTCCTATAGATGTCATTGGAGAAGTGGCTTTCGGACAATCTTTCAATATGGTCGTGAACGGAGATACTCACCCTATTATCGACCACATGGCTAATGTATTGAAGCGTTTATGGCGTCAGGTAATTAAGAGTATATAATATCCATGAGGATAGGCACTGATGGTTTTGTATCAATGGTGTTGCATGTATTCCGTTGACACATCGTGCGAACATTCCTTCATCATATTTATCCACAGACTTTCAACCCCTGGATGAAATATATCTTTCCGATCGACTTTACGTTTCTCAACTGGGCAGCAGAGCGTGTCCAGTATCGCCGCTCACTGGGCGAAAAAGGTCGACGTGCAGACTTGCTGCAGTACTTGCTCGATGCCCAGGACCGTGAGATTGCCGAGGGTAACGGTCCTACTGGCAGAAAGATGGAAGATGCAAAGAGTGGCAAACTAACAGATGAAGCCGTGGCTACGGAGGCCTTTGTTTTCTTGTAAGTTGGTGAAGTACTTGTGCAATGCTTGTTTGAAAAAAAAGAGCCAGCTTGATTCATGCGGCCTCGGTGATGCATGGTTTTAACGAATAGGATTGCTGGATCTGAGACAACATCCAACGCATTGATGTGGAGTATCATTTATCTGGTCAAGAATCCCGACAAGATGAAGCGTCTACGCGAAGAACTGGAGATTGCTACAGCCTCGAATGCACCAGACGAGTTGCCCAATGAAGAACAGATTCGCAAGCTGCCTTACCTTCAAAGTGTCATTAACGAAACTCTTCGCCTGCAACCTGTTGTTGCATCAGGTAAAATAATAATCGCCAGTCGTTGGACGCAATCCACATGTACAGTGACAAACTTATATCTGTTCTTCTGCTTTTGATATTCTACCACCTTTCTTTTTTCAATTCTTCAAAAAGGCATCCCTCGCGAGCTCACTGAAGACAAGGAAATGCTCGGATATTTTGTCCCAAAGGGCACAATTATCTTGGCTCAAATCAGGCAGCTCCACATGTATGACCTTTTGTAAACGCTTCATGCGATGAGAATGGAGGTTTATTATGGAGAGATGTCAACTTACTCCAACCTGTTTTTTGGTCTTGCTAAAATGTAGGAATGACGAGTACTTCCCCAAGGCTACCGAGTTCATCCCCGAGAGATGGCTCCCTGATGAATCTCCTTTCCTGCCTATTCAAGATTTTACGTTCTATCCCTTCTCAGCCGGCACGCGTAATTGTGTTGGCAAGAATTTTGCCCTGATGGAATATCGTCTGGTGTTAGCGGCGCTCGTGATGACCTATGACATGGAATACATTCCCAAGCAGAACGAGCAATGCTACCAGTTTGTAACTACCAGCTTGGTTGCGGGCAAGCACATTGTCAAGATGCAGCGCCGTAAATGAATACTAGGACTCGCTTTGGTTAGTGGATAATAAAATTCTTGAGGCGAAGGCCACAGCAAAACTCATGCTGTGGTGCCACCAACTTACACTCTACCTTTCCCAATTTGGTGTGTATTCATGCTCTAGGAAAGGCTTGGCACTCTCCATGTCCCGTTTGGACGAGTTACATTGACCTTTGGGAGAATGTTCTTGCATTAAATTCTCATCCATTGTAAAGCTCCTGCTCATTCTCATTCTACATGTCGTTCCCATACGATGTTAAGACTAAACCTCCTGTGTCACCTGTAGAGGAGCGTGTCTTTTTTGGGGAACAGATCCCATACGCGACTGTTGCTGACACTCAGGAGACGATGACCCCAGAGGCTTGTCATGAGGACGTGGTCATTGCTCCTCATTCACCCACAGCCGCAGCCCAGTATTTCACCGTCCCTGACCAGTATGTGCAAGATACACATGTTCCTATTGTGGGAACAAGCAATTTGGAACATCCTCCAACATATCATGAAAGCCAGCCCTCTACGGCCACCTCTCTTACGGCGCCTTTATTGCAGTCACCACTTTCACCCTCGACAACACATTATTCAACCATTCCTATACCACCACCCGATCGATCCGGCACTCTTGGAAATGGTAAGAGATTTGACTGTAAGAGACGGTCCGACCACCATCCATCGCGCGATCAGTTAGAGAGGATTTTGCGCCAACTGTCACTCAACCCCCCTTTTTTTTCTAACATGGAAATTAGAATCTCGAGTCAAGAAGTATCTCAAGAGCAAGGATCTGTACATTGTTATCTTGCTCGCAATTCTAACTGGGATTGTGTCATGGTACTGGCCTATTGCCGGTATTATTATCGGATCCTTAATGGCATTGGTACTCATTAACATCGTTTTGGGTATTGTCTTTGGCTCCATCTCGCGACGACGACGGATGCTTGTACTGTGCCTTGCTCTTCTGGCAGCTCTTGCATTCTCTATCTCTTGGGTTTCACGGCATTGTCATCACCATAAACCGCCAGTAGAGGTAAGAAAAGATGAAAAAGCTGGCAACTACGTTGTTCATTCTCCATACCTATTGTCACTGTAACTTACATGGCCAAGTTGATTTGGATTGCTAGCCACCTAGCCCTGTAGAACCACAGCCTTCTCCTCCACCTTCACAACCTACACTTGGACCTCAACCCGAACCTCAACCCGAGCCTCAGCCTGACCTACCTTTTGAAAAGACATTGATACAGTTCCTCCTGGCACCTAAGATAACCGATTTTAAAATCACGATAAGTGACAAAGCTGTATGAGGCTCTATCGCGACTGATGTGATGTACAGAGGGCCGTGTCTACCCGGATGTTACAGATGCCACTGTTGTGTGGTTCTAATCTATTGGGTTTTTTTTCTTGCATTATTTCTAGGTTGGTAATATTGAGATTGTTCAGAAAGAAGAGTCGACGGCTGAGATGAAGGCCAAGTTCTCGTTAGTGGTGAAGGCATCTGACGAGAATGACCTGAATGCTGCTGATGTTATCTCATCTCAATCTGGTAGCACATTCGATGCTGCAGTGTTCCGCAAGAAGGAGTATAAAGACGCTGAAAACGTTGCTGTTATTGCACGACTCGAGCTACCTCCCGGGTATCCTAGGATCAGGGAAATGAATCTGTTTGCAATGAACGGAACAACCTTGCTCAGCATGCTTGGTCCCCAAGCACAAAATGGAATCCCACCATTGTTAAAGGGCCTGTCTATGACGGAGATCGGTGAGCTGTCAATTGCTCAAGATAATGGGCTAGTAAAACTGAAAGACGTGCGTGTCAAAGCGGCGACGATAACTGGCACCAAGACGGATGTTGTTGGCAGTGCATTTGTGCACAAAGAGCTTGGTGTGACAACAATGACGGGTAACGTTGACCTCGAGTTATCGCATGAAACTATTAAAGAAAAGATGGAGGCATCCATTATTTCCACTAATGGTTCGGTGCGAGTAGACATGGTAAGAAATCAAGTGTTCGAATGGCCTTAAACTGGGAATACTACGATTCTCACGAGTACTTTGTTAACGCACTTCCTTCCATTGAACTTTATCTTAGATTTCCTATCACGGATACTTTTCGGTGACAGGCAAGGAGGTATCCGTGCAAGGCGATCCAGCCAATATCCACTATGACCAAGCCTCTGTAACAATGCTGTCTGGTTGGATGACGCCTGGAGGCAGGAAGCCGGTCTATGGATCGTCGGTCATACTTCAGTCGACGCAAGGGAGTGCCACTCTTTTATTCCGTTGAGCGTGATATGGGGGAGTGTTGTTTTGTTTTCAGAATGCCTTCCAAGTTTGGAAGCCAAAGTCTTGGCAACTTTAACCCTTTACCACGTTGGAGCATCCTCGACAAACAAAGTGCAATAAAAGGAAGCTTTTCTCGCATCGACATCTTTCAATGTCATAGCACATTTGTTCATTCATTCCATTTTTTCGCCTCTCTTATTTTTTGTTGCTTCTATTACCGTATGGAAAGCAATAACTTTGGTCAAGCCAGCACAGCCAAGGGCAACGGCTTGGGCGAAGGCAAACAACCTGTCACTCCCTATCAGCCCGACCGCAAAGGCCACTACCCCTCTGGTGCTCATGCCAACAACGACAACATCACTGAGCAAGAGACCTTTGGCAGCCAGCAACCTTATGCCCAGCCTGGTAAAATGTCTACACCGTCATGTTATCCATGCTCTCTTCCATAATAACGAATCACCTCACTCACTGCAATAACCTCACTTCTGTTTGGGAATAATAGCGCTTCCTCCGTATGCACCACCACAGTATGATACTGTGGTTCCATCAGCTCCTGTTTCTCATTATCAGAACGATGCGCCATGGCCGTCCGAGAGTGAGAACACGCCATTTTTGCAGCCTCAGCAACCCTATGCGCCTTACCATCCCGAGCAGCAGCAGCAGCAGCCTCGTGGTGGACAACAATCTCCATATCACCCCGAACACCCTTATTCTCAGCAACCTTATTTCCACCAACAGTATCCCAACTACGGCGCCATCCCTGCTGCAGGTACAAGTGCAGGTCCTTCCTACCCTGTCAATCATCCAGTCGGCCAACGTATCGAGGATCACCATAATGACCTCCAGAATAAGAGTACGTGCTATTTGTTCCAAGAACTATTTGTCCTCACTCACCTCTGAAAAATCATGGAGGGGAGCTTCCTCTCACAATGCATGAATCAGCCACACAACAACAGCGCAGCTCTCCTTCAGTGCTCATTGTGTGTTCCAACTCGTTGTATTGACTTTCAATCTCGCCGTTCATGTTTATTGTACCATTACTTTTTAAAAAGTACACGATCCACGGCGCCTTCGTGCAAAGCGGAAAGCGAAAAAAAGCTGTTGCAAAAAGTGTTGTTGTTGGATTCTCATCATTCTGATAGTACTCATGTGCCTGCCGGGCAAGGTAATGATGTATCTGTAGTTTGCTTTTTTGAAGTATCCTTCGGTTTTGCTCTTTACCATGTACTTAATTTCCTTCATCCATGTGTTTCATGGTAAATAGTTTATTTTGTTCCCTGATTATGTCGAGCGGTGCAGCGGCGATCACACGCCGCTGGAAACGTTTGTGCTCAATTTTGCTCCCGCAGGTGACAGTAGTCTCAAGGTTCATATCAAGAGCAGTATTGTAAGCCATTAACCCTTTTCATGAACAAAAGATGCTTTTTTGCCATACAAATATGCAAGGTTCTAATCACGCTCCCGTCTCACTCATGGTGGAATTTGTTTTGGACAGACCACCACCGTTAAGGTGGTCGAAGCGTCAGCTGCGAGCCAAAACTTTATAAATATCAAGTATGATATTTATGCGTCGGATCCTCAGCTCGCGCGCACTATCCGAAAGAGAGTTGAACAGCATTCGAGCGGAAGTCATCAGAGCAGCATCCTCAACGGAGAGGACATCAAATTCCCTCGCAATAGCTGTGCCAATGTCGACGTGGAGATCAGTTACCCACAACAGATGCTCAAGTCAAAAAAGCTGGAAATCGAGCTTATCAATGGTAACATCCACTACAATGTTAGCGAAGCATACCTCACATTGGATGATCTCGTCTTGAACTCAAAAAACGGTGGAATCATTGTCGATGCAGCTGTCGAAAGGAGGGCGTCATTCGGTTTGCTTAATGGTAGCCTTCGGGGCAATTTAATGGCAGGAGGTAGCGTCCGAGCTAAAGCAGTGAACGGCGCCATAGATCTTGTGATTGCTAGCCACACACCCGAAAATTTGGACGTGAAGCTCGAAACAGTGAACGGCAGAGTCAAGGCGGCTTTGAAACAGACGTTTGAAGGCCACTTTGAGCTTGCCGCTGTTAACGGTCGCGTCCAGTTCCTTTTGCCGTCCTCGCCTAACGAAGAAGGCAGTGTGAACGTGGAGGAGAATACCGGTCGAAGCCAAATGTGGCCTAGCCCTCCTCCTGTTGATGACCCCTCGGGCTACCATGTGGAGTGGAAGGAGCAGAGATCCAACGTGAAGTCAGGATGGGCAAGCAAGTCGGGTATCGAGCCAGCTGGAGAACTGCCTCGTGTCCATCTGAACGCCATTTCTGGCGCTGTTACTCTGCGTCTTGAAAAGTAGGAGGGCGGTCTTTGACCAATGTGTTGACAATAAAGAGCTACTGCGTAGTATCTGTCTCAAGTCCCTCCTTGGATACATACATGGCAATAGGGCATGTGCGAAGGATTCCCATAGCGGGAGATTTTTTTTTTGCTTACCCAACGTGAGTACTGGATTGTATTGTATTGCAGAAAAAAAGTTTCCCGTTGGGCCAACTCTTGTGTGCTTCCATCTCAATCTCAAGACGACTGAGTATATCCCCCTCTTTCTCTTTCTGTGGGAAGCAAATTCAAAATCTCATTTTCGCGTTCTCCCACCCTTCATTCATTTCACTCGTTTTTTTGAATCATTTCTCTTCCCATTCTTTCATTCTTTTCTATTGGATATTTGGATACCCTCCCTACCAACAGTTGCCAGGATAGATAGATAGACAGATAGCATGAGTCGAGACGAAGAGGCTTCTATTGGTGACAGTAAGGCGTGACAGCTTGCGAAAACCATTCTGGCATCAAACAGCTATTCAGTGCACTTTTATCATCAAGCTTCTAACGTTCGTATTCTTTGGCAACTCTTGTTCCTTACTCCTTTCCAATGTCTCTATCACATTATTCGATTTTTTTGGGGGGGGGGGATATTTAATCAGGCACGGAAACTACCCCTTTCCTTCGTCACGGATACCCGCCTCGCCAAGGCGAGAATGGTACCTTCCAATACGGAACAGGACCTGGTGTTGGAGACTATACCAAAACTAAAGCCCACCAAGACTATCTTAGACGTCTGAAGGATCTCGGTATGTTCTCAGCCGTTGATGGATCTGCAAGAGTGTGCGAACAAGAGTATTGGAGAGCCTTAGACTATCCGTGCGAAAACTAATACCCTCCTTTTTATTATATATATATATATTTTTTCAGAGAATGACGGTGAAAGCTGGGTGGCTGCAACATGGCGTGATACCAAGCGTGGAGTGCGCATGTGCTTGTGGTGGTTCCTTATTATCATCTTGTCCATCTTGTTCTTAACACTGATTATCTGGGCCGTACTCTACTTTGGCGACGATGGCACTTGCTCGGGCGTACTTGGCACTGAGGCAACTGTTCTCTTTGAGGCCAGGGCAGAACAGTATGACAGTGTCAAGTTTGAAATCAAGGGCAACATGGTAGGTTATCTCTCCACTTGTAATGCCATTTTCTTGTTCTTGAGGATATCTATGCCACTACAAATGGGAAACTGACATAGAATGATTTTGGGCACCTTGTGCATGTGCGTGCATGGCTCTTACTCTCTTTCTCCCTTTTCCCGCCAACCAATTTATGATTTGATGACTTTAGGCTGGCCTTGTCACTGTGAAGGAGGCTGACTCTTGGATGGACAAGTCCATTGGCGTCAACATTCAGATTCAAGCATCGAACGAGGACTTGATGAGCAAGGTGTTGGCCATGACCACCGCACAGCTCAACTCGGGCGTACTCGAAGCGTTGATTGATATCTCTGAGACGCGCATGCGATCGAGTGCCTGTGCGCGCGCCAATGTTGTTATTTCCTATCCACGCGCCATTTCGTCATCGAAGGAGCTCACAGTCATTGCATCGCGAGGCTCGTTCGAGTACACGATGGACGAGCGTCTGCTCAATGTCGAAAACATGAAGGTGCATTTCGAGAAGGGCTCGATCAACGTTCGGGGATCCGTCAGTGATTTGGCCGATCTGAAGACAGATAATGGCCAAATTAAGGCACGTCTGTTGTCCGAGGGCGAAATCAAGGCCAATGTCAAGACCGGATCGATCTACTTGGATGTGGACTCGCAAACACCACGCAAGCTCGATATCTCAGCACGGTCCCATTCCGGTAGTGCCCAGGTGCAGCTCCGCCAAGTGTTTGAGGGTCACTTTAGCATCGAGTCCAACAGTGGTAGCGTGCAGCTCTCGCCCGCAGGCGACAGAAATGCACACGTCTACTTTGAGGTGGACGAGTTGCGCAAGAAGGTTGGCTGGATCTCGCACGACGAGAATGAGCCTTCGAATGCCTTGCCACGCATTGACGTCTTTTCATCGAGTGGCCAGGCCATTATTGATATTCGGTAAAAACACACAACCTGGACACAACATGTTTATGTAGCAGCCTAGTCAATAGATGGGTGTGGTTTATGAACAAAATAACCAACACGAAAACGCGAATGGACCACTGGCAGGATCTCACACGCAAAAAATCAATGTGACGTGGCATAATTGCTGATCAGAGGATAAATTTGAGGTACTGCAGAGAGAAGGGAGAAGCCCTGGAGCCAGAGGCAACGAGAGAGTAGAGCCAACCTTGTCTGAACGCGTCCAAATTTCTCATCTTTCCTCTCTCATTGTCTCCCCATCTTCATTGTCGTCGCATTGCGGTTCGACTTTATACTCTCCATCCTTACTCCTTTCTGTCTCTTCTTTATTCCTTGGGAGGCTGCCCCTATATCTCCATCCACTTCCTCTTTTGTTCCCTTCATCCACTGAATACATTCGATACTTTCCCTTTTCGAATACCCACCACTTCCTCTCAAACCAGTGAAGAGAGAACAGACACATTAATAACAACATGAGCGGCAACGAGCCATGCTACACCATCATCCATCAGAGCGATTCTGATGAGGAAATTCGCCCCGAGGTGCTGCGCCAGCGCATTGAGAAGGGCTCCGATGATGTCAAGATTGAGACGATGCGCAAGATCATCTTTATGATGCTCAATGGCGACCCTCTCAACTCGCTGTTGATGCCCGTCATCATGAACGTGATGCGCTCGCGCAACAAGCAACTCAAGAAGCTCGTACATTTCTACCTCGAGATTTGCCCAAAGACCAACCCCGATGGTCGTCTGAAACAGGAGATGATCCTTGTGTGGTAAGGACACATGCAATTGCATGGCTATTGAATGCAGAGCTTGTGGCGTGTATAGAACCTATTGGGTCGTTGTTTTCAGGGACCTCGCTCCAATATTAAAACCATGTGCATCGTCCGCTAATCCATATGTTCTCGTTGAAACAACTCGCGTCAATAGCAATGCTTTGATGGGCGATCTGCAACATCCTAACGAGTATATCCGTGGCGCTACCCTGCGTTTCCTCTGCAAGTTGCGTGAGGCCGAGCTGCTGGAACCTCTGTTGCCATCGGCTCGCGCTTGCTTGGAGCATCGTCATTCATATGTCCGCAAGAACGCCATCTTTGCCATTTTCACCGTCTACAAGCACTTTGACTACCTTGTCCCAGATGCACCAGAGCTGATCCACTCGCTGCTGCTGCAGGAGGCCGACATGGCCTGTAAGCGCAACGCTTTTGTCATGCTCTGCAACTGTGCTCCTGAGCGTGCCGTCGAGTACCTGGACTCGGTGATGCCTCAGGTTCCTGTTTTTGATGAGCTCCTCCAGATGGCCATCCTCGATCTGATCCGCAAAGATTGCCGCCAAAACTCTGTCAACAAGGTATTGCTGAATGTCTCAACAGTTATATGACACGTTGCATTATAATGTACAAACTCGCGCATGTTCTATTTGTCCTATAATTCTTACTGACGCTTCATCTGCTCCCCACCTCTCTCTCTCTCTTCTGGAACAATAGGGCAAGTACATTCGCCTTATCTTTGAGTTGCTCAACGCTCAGTCCCACTCTGTCAAGTACGAGGCCGCCACTACTCTGATCGCCTTGACAACTAACCCAGCCGCCGTCAAGGGTAAGGAGAGCTTTGAAAGGTCGAAAATACCAACACTTTTTTCGCGACTTTTCAAAAAAATGAGATTGCATACTAAACACACGATATGTCACTCCTCTCTGTATTAGCTGCTGCTACCTGCTATCTCGAACTCATTGTGAAGGAGGCGGACAACAATGTTAAGCTCATTGTCCTCGGACGATTCGACGAACTGCGGGAGAAGAATGACAAGGTCTTGGATGACTTGGTCATGGAGGTACTCCGTGTCCTTTCTAGCCCTGATATTGAGGTTCGCCGCAAGGCTATTGGCATCGCCCTGGAAATGGTCTCGAGCCGTAACGTGGATGAGGTGGTCGGCTTTTTGAAGAAGGAGCTGACAAAGACTATGGATCAGGACTATGATTTGAATCAGGAGTACCGTCAGCTTCTGATCCAGTCTATCCATGCATGTGCCATCAAGTTCTCTGAAGTTGCTGCCAATGTCGTTCATGTTCTCATGGAGTTCCTGGGCGATTCGAACAACCCTTCGGCGGTTGACGTTATTGCCTTCGTTCGGTATGATCCATGATAACTGCAAAGCAAATTTGGATAGTCACATGTTATTGTAACTGTTGTTACTAACGATTTTTTTGTATCTTCATTTCCGTGGTTATATAGTGAGGTTGTTGAAAAGTTCCCCAACCTGCGCTCATCCATCTTGGAGCGCCTCATGGAGACCTTCTCGGAGATCAAGACTGGCAAGGTGTATCGCGGCGCACTGTGGATTGTTGGTGAATACTGCCTGGAATTGTCAGACATCGAGGAGGCATGGAAGCATATCCGCGCTGCACTGGGCGAGATTCCCATTTTGGCTTCGGAGCAGCGCCTGTTGGCTGAGGCACAGAACGAGGAGGAGAAGCCGGTAGAGTCCAAGCCTGCCGCCCCTGCGCCAGCCCGTCGTGTCTTGGCTGACGGTACCTACGCTACAGAGTCGGCTTTCACATCGGCAGTTACGGCTCAGTCTAAGCTCGATGCTGTGCGTGCAGCTGCAAAGCCCCCACTGCGCTCTCTGCTGCTCAGTGGCGATTTCTATCTTGGCACAGCCCTTGCTTCCACTTTGACGAAGCTTGTCCTCCGCACATCGGAGCTTACACATGAGCACCGCCGCCTCAACTCGCTGCGTGCCGAAGCCATGCTGATCATGACTTCGATCCTGCGTGTTGGTCAATCTCAGTTTGCATCATCACCTATTGACGAGGACTCATACGACCGCATCATGTCATGCCTGCACGTCTTGGAGAAGTTTGATCAGGATCCTGCCATCAAGGAGGTCTTCTTACACGACACAAAGGCTGTGTTTGGCAAGATGGTGCAGGCTGAAGAGAAGCTCAAGCAGGAAAAGAAGGCCAAGGAGAGCAAGAGCTCGCGTGTCCAGGTGGACGATCTGATTACATTCCGTCAGTTCTCCAAGGCTAAGCATGGTGATGAAGTGGACGAATACGAGCTGGATCTGACCAAGGCCACTGGCGCTGGTGACTCCAAGGATGATCTTATCTCTAAGCTTAGCCGTGTTGTACAGCTCACTGGTTTCTCAGATCCCGTTTACGCTGAAGCCTACGTCAACGTACACCAGTTTGATATTATGCTGGATGTGTTGATTGTTAACCAGACGGCTGAGACACTGCAGAACCTGGCGATCGAATTCGCAACCTTGGGCGATCTTAAGCTGGTGGAGCGGCCAGGCCAGCACACGATTGCTCCACACTCATTCCACTCAATCAAGGCCAACATCAAGGTGTCTTCAACAGAGACAGGTGTCATCTTTGGCAACATTGTGTACGATGGTCCTACAACAGGCGACAGCAACTGCGTTGTGCTGAACGACATTCATATCGATATCATGGACTACATCAACCCAGCCTACTGCACAGAGACACAGTTCCGAAGCATGTGGACCGAGTTTGAATGGGAGAACAAGGTTAATGTGAACACCAGCATGACAGATCTGCAGCAATACCTGCAGCACATCATGAAGTCGACCAACATGTCGTGCCTGACACCCGAGTCTGCACTGTCGGGCGATTGCGGTTTCCTGTCGGCAAACATGTACGCACGCAGTGTCTTTGGTGAGGATGCCTTGGCCAACTTGAGCATTGAGCGTCAGGGCGATGGACCCATCACAGGCCATGTCCGTATCCGCAGTAAGACGCAGGGTATTGCACTTAGCCTGGGTGACAAGATTACGTTAGCAGCACAGAAGGTCGCGACGGTGGCTGCTTAAACATGCCTGGGCTTACATCGTCGATCTACGGAAAAAAAAATACTGATATTCACCATTCTGTCATTCACTGGTACCTCGGAGCATATTTTTTGATGGAATACTTTTCTTTTCTTCGGCGCATTTTTTCTCTGGAGGTTTTGTTTTTCTTCGTATTACCCGGCGGCGAGAGGAGCTGATCGTAGATTAAGATAGTTTTGGATAATGAAAACCCTCATTTTATAACCTCGGACAGCACGTGCAAACATGGATCGTTCAACGTAGTATGTTATTTTACCCATGATATTGGACGCGTTGTTGGTGTGTAGAATCAACTAGGGTTGAAAGAGAAAGGAAAAAGTCATGTAAATTGCGAGATGGTTCTTCTCATAGTGATTTTGTTGTCCGATATGATGCTTGTTCCATGTAGCATCTGTCGAGCTTGATTCATGACCAGAACACAATAAAAAAAGGACATAGTTTGTTGACAGTCGACTGGTATAAATATTGGCAAGGGAATATTTGAACATCCACGTATCCCAGTCTCTCGAACAAGTCTCTACTGCATTCTCACTCGTAAACAAAACTCTTATATTTTTGCCATGCATTTCAAGACCCTTTTCGTTGCTGCCACTGCTGCCATTGTAGCTGTCACTGCTACAGAAGAAATCCAAGCGGTTACCGACAACATCCAGAACGCCGAAGATTTATCCATCGATGCGTCCAAAATCATGTGGAACCCTTACTACTCCGGCCATTGGGGTTCTTGGGGACGCTATCCTTGGCGCCGTCGCCCTATCTACTACAAGCGTGCTGGCGATGAGACTGCCAACTCCAAGAACAGTGTGACAGATACTCTCGATGACGAAGCATTGTTGTCAGACGAGTTGATTGATGCAGAAGAGCTGGACGCCTCTAAGTGGGGTTACTGGCCATATTACCGCCGCCGCTGGGGCTGGGGTGGATTCTACCACCCATGGGGATTCCACCGCCGCTGGTATGGTCGTCGCTGGTTCTAAAACGCGTCAGGCGTTCCCTTCAACTTGTGGGAGCAGCCAAAGATTGTGGGGGGGGGGCGGTTCACTGTTCTCCAGCTCCCTGTAGGATACATGTTGTTCTCTCCCTTCTTCCACACTGATTTACCAAATTTCATTCCGAGATCGCAGACAACTTTCTCATTCCCTAGATAGCACTTTGTCAGCTTCAGCGTCATCCATTCCTCAATATAAAAAAAGGTCAACGTGTGAGCCACATTTCAGCCTATGGTTTCCAGAATTTCAAAGATGACAGCTCGTATCTTTCTTTTTCATTTTTTTTTAAAAAAAAACTATGGACAATCTGCTTTAAAAGACACAATATTATGAAGTGATTTCAATAAGATACAACACGATTTGGATTGTTTGAAATATCGTGCTTACAGTATCGATCCATGTTGGTCAAGACGCCAAATGCGCGAGGCGTCTGTTGACACTGATCTTCACCATATCCCATAATCTTGATCAAGAACGTTAGGACAGACTGGTCCTGGCGATGGTTCTCTCTAGAGGATCCATCGGGTGCAATGCATTCCCTCTTCTTGGAACACTTGATCCACTCCTTCAATATACCGTCACGGACAGTGCTGTTCCGAACATCAAATGCCATGACCGCTCCGTTACAATTGGTCTCGTTGGCAAACTGCGAAATTGACTTGTGGTAGAATTCTGGCAGTCCCGGATGGGTCCAGCGGGCCATTGTGTCGGCCGATCGAGGCGTCCAGAGTCCATGACGGCGCACGTGTGATGGTAACCAGCGGAAGAATTCCGGGCTGAAACGATCTCCTGAATCGGCCCAAAGCACAATATGTGGATCATGGCGTGGTGGTGGTGTTGGCGATGATGATGGCAAAGGAGACAAAGGATCAGGCATCTCACCGAGAGCACCATCATCCACCAAAGTCGGGTCCTCATTATTGCCGTTGGGTGGCACTCTGAATCCTGTATTCTTGTTTGAATGCTCCACATGTAGAGGGTGTGGCAGACCCGAATCGTCAGTGGAGACCAGTTGTTCATCAAGGGCTTCGAGCTCGTCTAATGCCTTGTCCTCTTCGGAAGTGGCGCTACTTGTCGCTTTTTCCTCGGAATCGTGGTTCTCTTGCCGCCGCTGTTGGGCAGGTGATGACGACGATGGTGGTGATGATGATGATGAAGTGTTATTGTTTTCATTTGTAGTGTTGCCGTTGTTAACATTTTTATGTTCTTTGTCAATACCACTTGCTGTTTCAAGAAGTGCAATATTGTCCAAGATACGCGTCATGACCTCCTCCACCATGCCAGCCTTCCATCCATACTGGCCTCTCGTTTCCGAGTGGAGTTCATCATCGCCAAGCGACCAAAATCCTGGATACCGCCAAAACTCAAAGTCGTAAACCTCATCCATGTACCCAGCCTCGACCAGCGCCTTGAACCGTCGCCGCTTTCGCTTGTGTACACCCATGCCAAGATTGTACACGACAATACGGGGGCGTAGCTCATATCGGCGTGGCGAAGCGGTCCAGTCAGAGGGCACCGGTGGAGAATCGGGTTCTTGCCATCGCTTTGCAAATAGAAACGATTCTTCAGAATCCGGCTGATCATCGTCCATCTCTGCCTCTGGTGACACACCCATGTTCCCTGCTTCAACGCCTTCAACACCTTCTGTACCGCTATTTGCTGCTGTTGCTCCTGTCTCTGCTACTTCTCCAGCTACTCGAACCATGGATGGTTCTACTGCTGCTGCCGTTTCTGTGGCCATTGTCGAGTTCACCGTTGCCGCAACCTCCGCCGCTACTTGACCTATCGTTGATGTACTAGTTGTTGTTGTTGTGGCTGTATCAGGCACCTTCTTTGGTTTTCTCCTCTTCCTAGGCTTGTAGTTGGGGTCGAGACGCGCAAGGTCATCACTATTGCGAAGATACCATTGGTTCTGGATCAATCGCCTTGTGACACGGAGTTCCTTTTGGTCGGGATCTTCGGGAAATGCCGACATGACGCGCTCAAAATCGTACAAGAAGGCTTCCAGTGCACAGAGATGATTGGCACTCGCGGCCGTGACGATCGTGATCGGCACCTGTAACGGTCGTTGCGATTCAAAAGACGGCTGGACTGCCATCTTGTAATCCCAATGAAGGAGTGCCTCTGTCGACGACGAGTCGTGTTCTGTGGAACCCCAGACGGCGTCTACATTTGGTTTTCACCCCATTACAAAAGAACACAACAAGGCATAATGGAGATGGTCGATCCGCGAACAAGTCGGTGTGTTGTTGTTTTGGTTTTTAGGAGCGAAAAAAGGGAGAGGAGGACGAAGGGTCAGAGTCGTCTGATAATGCACCCTAGACATTAAAAAAATTTTCCCTCGAGTAACTCATAAAAGCGCTCGTTTGTGCGCACTCACCATGAGTGTAGAGAGTCATTTGAAATTTAGCGAATGCACAAATGAGAGTAACAATCGCCATGGTGCGCAATGCACCACGGCGGCGTATAGGACCCCAGCACCATCTACGAACTGGAGGTGGGTAACTGCTCAGCAACGGGCTGGAGGTCAGCCGGAAATATGTGCCTCGATCCAGTTTTGGTGAAAACTGTGGCTGCAAAAAATCAGAAAAGGGTCTTTCGAGGCAATGTTACAGGAAGGGTAGGACAAACGAAATAAAAGACAGGGTTGGTGTAAGGGAAGGGTAAGAGAGAAAGCGAAAGTGAGAGAAGTGAGAGAAGTGGAAAAAGTAGAGTGTTACGTGAGTATCACAATACTCTACGAGATAAAGGCAAGGAATGTCGATATGCCGATGTAGGAGATAGAAAAAGGGAGTGTGCTGCACGCCATACCTCCCCCACCTAGAGACATTCCTATCCCATTCCACACTGATCCACTTGCAGAAAACTGAAAATTATTCCTCTCAATAGTCTCTAATTTAAGCAATGCGCGCGCCAGCTCCTATGCGACTGCCTCCTGCACCCAAATGTCGGCAAACAGTTTGACTGATCGTGGCAGTGAGTCAAATAATGAACATATCCAAATGATATTCAATGTACTTTGTAATGCTATCCATGTCCTTCAACTCTGCTTTCCAATGAAAAAGTGTCTATATCTAAAGTGTCCCAATAGTCTGCAAGTTTTGTTTTACATGCCACTATTAAAGTAGAACAAAAAAGGAAAGCAACATAGCAATGAGTGAGTGATTATCCAGTTGATCATATTTGTGTTCCTTCCTTCCCTTCCTTTGGACATCCACAAATCTTTTTGAATGTCCATCAAGCTTGAGAATATAATAAAAAAATTGCAACAAGCATGCCACATACCGAGCCTTCATCAACTTGATCAGCTCAATCTTTTTCCGAACCATGTTGCCAAACAGCTTCCGGTTTCGCTCCTGGTGCTCTCGTCGCATGCGCGTGTGACCATCCTCATAGGTGCGCCGCAGACGCAGCTCGCGCTTCATGTTCGACTGCTTGATCACCGAGTTGAGACGGCGGTAGGCGTTATCGACGGCCATTGGTGTCGACACGCCGCTCGAAGAAGATTGAACCTGGATTGACCGACCCACGCTTGGCTGTGAAATCTCAAAGTGGACAGGGTTCGACGTTGTCTTGACCTTTGATGAAAACATTGGGAATAAATGGCCCAGGTTGGTACGGGCTGCTGCTGTCGAACCAGCCTTGGATCCTGCACCGCTACCCGAGAAACGAGACGAACCGGTCTTCTGGCCGAATGAAAACGACAATGGGTTGGCGGTTGTCGAGGTGGCGCCCTTGTCGCTTCCAGTCTTCAGCATGTTGGCAAACAGGTCGGTGACATTACGCTCCTCATTCCGAGCAATGGCAGAAGTGTGAAAGTTGGCGGCACGCTGGACTGGCTGTGCCAGGCGAGTGAATCGACTGAACATGGCTGTGCTGAAAGAGTCTGAGAGTCAGGGACAATGGACCAATGTGACAAAAGGTGGAGTAAGCTTCGGGCATCACAAGTCCGGAGCGAGCCTCAACGGTGGCTTGGACTAGCCGATCCAGCAGTAACGATTGATCAAAGTGAGATGGCAGAGTAAATACTGGCCTGCAAGTCACGCAACAAGAAAAAATTGAGCGGGGTATGAATGACCTACGAGACATTAGAGATTTATATTCCACTGTGGATAGGCAACAAGAAGAAACTTTGACGAGAAATGGGAGACATGTATATTACAATAGGATGTGGTGTTAAAAAGCAGATGTTGGGTATGCTAAATAGTACGCATCTAAACAGCAAGGTTGCGCATGGCTTGGACCTTCTCGTGGAAGAGGGCCTCGGCGCGGCCCCAAACACCACTCTGAGCACGGTTCTCGAGCTCAATGATCGTGGGCAACAAGTCTCTTGAGAAAGCCTCGGACGACTCACGGGGAAGCAGTGTTGGAAGGTGATCAATCGAGCAAACATCCAAAGGCAGAGGGTTCTTGGAGGGCACAGCGACGACCGGGCTGTCAAAGGTGGTGTTAATCGAGTACACGGGGATGGGGTTGTGAGGGTTGGTCGTGTCGCACGAGACATCAACAATCACCGAGAGCTTGCGTTCGCCGTCCAGCATGTCCTTGGTGAAGAAAGGTGGGATGGGCTGGTTCAGGTAGATACAGTTGACAAAGATCTCCGACTGCAGGATACGAGGGAAAGGACCTCCGTCCTTGGTTTCATTAATGTCCCACGAGATGATCTTTTCCTCGGGAATACCAACAGCGCGAGCAAGGTCCGTAGCGCCACGTCCGCAGCGACCAAGAGCACCCATCACCATCACTTCGGGAAGCTCGCCGTTGTTGAGAGCAACTGTTGTCGCGTTGGCACAGCCAAGACCAATAATACATCGCGGGAAAAAAAAGAGACAAAGAAAGAGATAGATAGAACAAAATGATATTAGACTTGGTACTTTGTTTCGGTTATTGGCGCAAAGACATGCATTGCTCTCTTGTTTCCCAGATGGTACACGCAAGTCATCCTCCCCCTCCTCCCATTTCCAAACACTTAGTTTCTCACGCTACCTGCTCGCGAAAGGCGCTCCTTGATATACGAAATAAGCTGGCCTTCGTTAGGGAAAGGCTTGTAGCCAGGCAGGGGCTGGCCAGGGTTGAGCTTCTGATGGCACCAGTCGTCAACACCAATGGCAGCACCAGCAAAACCGGCGTGGTAACCAAAGGCAGCTACACGGCGGCCGTTTTCATCGTTGAGGAACTCGAGGTCGAGAATAGTACCCTTGCCAGCATCAAAGCGTCCCAGAATATCAGTCCATCCTCCTTGGTTCTTGAAGCAATGGGCAAAGAAGATGTGTGTGTGCTCCAGAGGATCTGTCTCGCCTTCAGGAAGCTCCTTCAGGCCGACAATATATGCATCCTTGGGTGCCTTGCGCCACTCACCAATAGGGACCATGTGGCAACCGACCCTAGTAAATGATAAACCGATAATGCACATTCGTGGGAAAAATAGAGTCGTGTTAGGGAGATGACTGAAGTCTCAGAAGTGTGGCCTGAAAGCAATGTCTTCCCATCAGTGACAAAATTCTGTCCCTCAAGGACATACTTCTCATATTCTTCGTCGTCAAAGATACGCTGAGAGGAACGCTCAACGGTGATCTTGAAACCGCGGTCCAGCAGGGTCTTGCAAGTGGAAGGGGTCAGAGCAGCACGGTGCTCCATAGGCTTGGTCTCGGCGCGCAACCACAGGTAAACCATTGTAATAATATGTAAAGTGTTGTTAAGAAGGGTAGAAGTGAGGGTTGTTAGAAAGGAGGAAGATGGAGATAGGCTAATGTGAAGAGAAAGAAGAGGATGGGGGCCTACTTTAAAAGGGTCCCTGAGTGTGACGTGCGAATCTGACTGATCAGGAATTGGAGGAGAAGGAGAGGGAAATGTCTCGCTGATCAAGCACACACATTTTGATGAAAAGTGACCAAACCCAAAATTTCAGTTTGATCGATGTGATAAAACAGTGTTGCATCCAAAATCACATCTATTGACAGACTTAACTATAGTAGGTGTTTACTCAAAGACAGCTCTGCATTCAACTAGAGCCACCTCCAGCGTCATGCCTCTTTGCCCTTACTCTCCCTTTCAAGGAAAGGAAGGTTTGGGATCCTCCTCTCCCTACAGCTCCTGTCAGGTCAACGGCATCCGCAGCTGTTTGAACACCGCCCTATGAAATTTTTAGATGCCTCGATTTGATCACTCTTGTCTGATCAGGGCTTAGGGGCGCCACCATCTCACTACCTTCCTCTCTTCAGGAAAATAGTTCTCCTATCGTCGCGTTTCGTCGTATCCTTGGAGTTGGAGGTGAAATGGAATCCGGCCTGTGCTTACAATCTTATAGCTCTCTCTTCCCCTCCCCCTTCAAACGTATCCTTACTTCCGATGATAGATGATTAAACTCGGAGGCCGAAGCCGGGAAATTTCCACTGCAATAGGACGCAGCCATCACTCTATCTAATACCCCGTAGAACCCACGCCACCCTAGCCTTGCATGCCAGTCAACGATTTCAATAACATCGTTCAGATGATAAACTCATTCACCTACGAAGTTTTAAAGACAACTGAAAGGGAAAGTCCCAGTAGCAGTATAAAAGGTGGGCAGGCTTACTCTCTTTCTAATCCACCAGGCATTTCATCCACTTAAGCGAATCTCATACTCAGTTAATCTGCTAGTGGCCTTCACTACTACCCTCATTGCCATTTTATTCACACAAATCTATTACAAATATGCACCTCAAGCTCGTCGCTGTCGCTGCTCTGGCCACCTTGGCGACCTCGAACGCCCTTACGGCTCGCCAGGACACTCCTACAACGCAGTCGGTGAATCCTGCAAAGCTAAGCAGTCTGGTTCCTCCAACCTCTCCTGTTCCCATAGACGCCGCGACTCAACAGCAATTGCAGCAGCTGGCGGAAAGCCAGCCACTCATCTGGGGTCGCCCAGCCCTTCTTGATAACCAAGGTCTGCTCAACGCAAATGTCGAAGCTGATGGTCAGGCCAGCAAATGGGGATGGGGCAGATGGGGTCCCTGGGGCTTTCCCTGGTGGTGGTCGTGCTACCACCCCTGGTATTATGGCGGTTGGTGGTGGTAAATAGATCATCCAACGTGGACTCCTCGTTATGTTTCCCATTGTCACATTGCCTATGCTTCCTCTTTTGGTGCCTCATAAACCAAGTCTCACAATATACCTCTGGCAATTGGAGCATAGTTGTAGGATATATACCAGTATCCTCCTCAGAAATAAAGGCAGTGATATGAAAACAGCATTGTTCTCCCAAATGCTCCATGTACATGGTGCCCATTACCCCTACAGTGGCACTCGCTTCAACAGCTAAACAACGTGCCAAAATGTACAAGAATGAAGCAAAGTGTTGGTGGACTGTCCTGATGTTTTTATTGATGTTTTCTTGTGGATATCTTCTTGTCTGTCGCTATTGTCTCCGTGTTGTCTAAACTGAAGCACTCAGAGTTGTACGACGCGAATACCTTCCTTGTTAACAATCTTGGCAACAAAATCTGGCATATTGAGAATCATTCGAGTTCGAAGCTCGTTGATGCACATCTTAAGCAGTTTAATACCCTCCTCCTCTGTGATGTCAGGTCGGTGATAGCGATCCAGCAATGAGAGACAGTAGTACGATCCGTATCCATGTGCTGCAAATGGAACCTCTGCTGATGATGCCAGATAGTCCATCCAGTAAAGTGCAGGTGTTTCCTTCTTGACGTCGTATCCTGCAATCAAAAGGTTGACTGAGTATGGTTTCTATTTGTTGAAAGCAGAAGCATGTATTAATTAGGCGTCGTGTTTTTAGTTCCGCATGTCAAGAAATGATTGTTGCAATCTCATAGAGTAACGCGTCAGCATTACAAGAAACAACGAATATTGGCCGCCCTACTTCCAAGTAACAAATGACAGCCTGATCCCCAATTATTGCCCGACATATCAATTGTGAACTTCATCAAAGTATGCAGCAACTTTAGAAGCTCTAAGGTAACCAAAAGAAAAGTCTTCATTTTCACTTTTTTTCTTACCCTGCTTCGCAAGCTATCTGCGAGTTCTCGTCGTGCAAAGCTTGCTACTGCCTTGGGGCTCATTTCCAAGCCATGACGAATACCGTTCAGCTTGACATTGCGTTCGATATATTCTGCAAAGTGGACGCCGTCGCCTGGTTCGCCAGAGAAGAGCATCACCGAATGGTCGTTGAGGTTGCGCGACTTGTCTTCACCAATCTTCATCATTGTAATTGAGGCGACAGCCTTCGAGTCGTATGCTGCAATGACAAAGTCCTTGCCCGTAATGCCAAAGAGGGTTTCCATAATGAGTGAACAAAAGGGATGTGGTAAGTGTTGAACAGTTGAATGCAAAAGGTGACAATTGTAGGAGGGCAAGCCAGTCAGGGGGAATACGCGTTCAGCTGTACACGAATCCTCTTTCGAGGAGAAGCGTAATTTGGGCTTGAATTACATCAGATGAATTTTTCTGATTGGTGGCAAAATCTAATTATTTCTACTTGGGATGAGTTTGGATTTCGAGTTTAGGGCGAGACAGCATTAAGTGGGTTTCTTTTTATTTTTTGAAATACGTGGAGAAACAAAACTCCCCTGCTCCCGTACTATACATGAATCAACACTCCAGGGCTAGGTGAGATTGTGGTGGATGCGTGTTAAAAACAGTATCACAGGATTCTCACAGATGAGAGTGAGAGTATCACTTTTTATACAACACGATGTATTACCTCCCGCTCGCGCCATCCTTTTGATCCTTCGTGTTCACACACCCCTAATCTCGTTTAATCAACAACATGGCTATTGGAGTTCCCTACGGCTCGCGCTCCAAGAGGCGATGTCTCATATGGACAGCATGCATCATTTTCCTGTGGCTGTTAGTACCTACTCACTTCGGCTGGACTGAATACTTTAGAGGCCCAGCTGTGTATAGCCAAATCTCCAATCGCCTTGGCCAACCTGTCTGTCCCACATTCAAACCATACGACCGCCAAAAATTGCTTCTACTAGAACCAAGTGAATGTACACCTATCGAATCTCAGCATCCCGATTTCAATGTTGATATATGTTTTTCGCCTTATGTATGCAACGAGGGTCTTGTTCGCATTCGCCGTCGTGATAGGGTAAGTCTTTTTGTTCTATAAGAGCAAAATTAATAAGGACGAAAGGAACTTCATTATTGCGGAACAGCTCGTGTTAATAAGTTTCTGATCGATGATTCTTCTCTTCTCAATATCATCAAAGGCACTGTGCAAAACAGCTCAACTCAAATCCTTCATTTCCTCCAACGCCACACACGATGCTTTCCATCGTCAATTTTCAGGACCCGATTCTTTCTACGTTGTCTTTAGCGGTGCTGAGAAGCTCGCCCCACCAGACTGGCATCATGCTGGCCATTGTCTGTACGTGTTCCCATTCCATATCTCGAACCCAGGCAAGTTTACTCTCGATATTGTACATCTGTACGACAACTTTGGTGCCGTCCAGGAGCAACTAGACTACTGGCCAGAGTTGACAAACCAAAAAGTTGTGGAAGCCTTCCCACTCGAGATCTGTCGTGGTTGCCCTTCTCGCATTGCTTCCTCACGATCGCCGTCATATAAAGGTGTTACTACAGAAGAAAGTTCTCTAGATACTAAAGACGTCGGCCCTGAAGCCTACACCGATCCAAGAGTTCATACCACTGAGCCGGAGGAAAGTGGTGAAACAGCCTCACAGCTTCCGCTATGCTCTAGGCAACTCGCTGTGCAAGGAGCATGGCTTCCAGCGCACCCAGAGGACAAGACTAGCTGGCGCAAGGCAAACTACACATGGACCCCGCTAGGGTGTCGCTACGACCGCCCTTTAACTCGATCTTGTTTGCATCGGCGGGATATCAAAACTAGAAAGATTGCTTTTCACGGTGACCCTCAACTTCGCGTGCTTGTGGAACATCTGCTCAGGCGTTTGAATGGTACAATGAAGATACAAACTTCTAGTAAGTCACAAATTATTACTTGTGTAAGGAATGGTCAATGTTTCTACGTGGTAGCTCGATCAATATTCTCACACCCTAACAATTTCCCATCATCCTATATTAGCTGCATCGTCGCTCGATAGTTTAGAGACGACGGTGGAATCAACGTCATTCAGGTACTTGCTGGATCCGCTCATGACTCGTCACATAGCGTCAACGGATATCCTGGTGAGCAACCTTGGCCAGTGGGCTACGGGTACGAAGTATCTGGACCAGCAGATGACTACAGAGCACTATCATTCCATGCTACTAGATCTTATAGATGTATTCCAGCAGAATATTCGGGATTTGGAAGACTTGGAAGATGAGGACATTGAAGAATTGATGTCGGAAGAAGGGGTAGATGAGGTAGAAGAGGACGCCATCTATGCTGACGAGCTTGAAGACTGGCAGCCGCATCGTATCTTTGATGATATGTCTCCTGCTGAAGCTGAAGCTCCTCCTCCTGTCACAGATGACTTTGGGGATAGCGATGATCAAGCGGCTGGCGTAACGGATGATGACGAAGGTTCAGATGAAGTTGATGGATCAGTCATTCAGAACGAAAATGCTAGCTACTCAGCTGACGACGATGTCAGCGGCAGTGCCGATGCTCCTGGTGATGGTGGAGAGAAAGATGAGTCATTCGACACATTTCTTGTAGAGGAAGTGGAGGAAGAGGACCCATATCGATATAAAGCACTTCCTCATCGCAAGGATCGCCATCGCCAGAATGATCGACCGAATGATTACACACGGTATCGCAACCGCCCATCAGGCAACGATAGTGCGCTTCGTAAAGGACGTGGCAGACTAATCCAACAAAGAGTGTCCAAATCTGCCGCTCGTTTCTCAGCAATGGAAGACAACGAGTTGGGAGGCCCCAAGGACCAAAACGATCATCACGCTGAGTTAAAGAAGCCTATGAAGACTGATCAAATTCCAGATCAGACTGAGTCTTCCACTTCACAGCCCTCAAAAAGGAAACAGCAGCAACGTCCGCACGATACAGTTAGTTCTTCGCTCGAGTCTGAGAAACCTTCCAGTGGGCTTTCAAAAGGCGAGTCTGTGGTGACTTTGTCATCATCCTCTGTGACGTCCAAAAATCCTCAGTCTTCTAAACGTCTGAACACTTCTCTTACAACTCCATTGCCTCTACTAACAGACAATCAGCCAGTCTCAAGTATCCAAGTTGACAAGCGTTCTCTTAACGACAAATATAGTGATAGTAAAGCCAGAGGAGACCAGAACGCACATAACACCGTGAGCGATGGACTGCGACTCGAAAACCCTAACACCAAGCTAGTTTGGGCTGGCATGGTGGCATATCCAGAGACACAACCCGTAGATCAATTAATTTCGCACGACTGGCGCTCGATCTATCGACTCCGTTATTGGAACCAGATCGCCGAGGAGGTGATGATGAAGAATGGTATCCCTTTTATGGACTTTTTCTCCATGACTCTTTCGATGCTTGACACGAGTCCTGATCGCAGCCATTACTTTGGCACTGATGGTGAGTGAATCTGCGGGGTGTTTCTAATGGAAGATCGCAGTCATTGAACATCAAAAGAGCACTAACACATGTATCCTTTTATTTTTGTTCTTCCTCCCTCTTTTCTCCCTCCCTTTCTCTCTATCATTCATTCATTTCTTTTCTCATTACCTCTATCGCTTCTATACGAGTAGCAATCGAAGCAATGTTAGAGGAGCTGCAATTCAAACTGGGTCTTTGTGTCAGAGACGAAAGCTCTTAAGAAGGAATATAAGTACTACCAATTGAAATTCAAAACATATAAAAGTGTGTGCTATTTGTTATGGCACTGGGCGCACAGACAGTCCCAAGATCCTTAAATTTTGTGAACTAAAAAGTCAACTGTCCGCCTGATGACGACAATGACGCTGATAAGTTGTGGGAGAGCTCTCAAGTGTACAATGACAGCCCACACATTGCTTTCTTTATCTTTAGTTCCACCCTTTTTCCATTTCTTTGTGGATATGATCTATTTGTGCCATATCTACTTTCTCTTGATAAGCGTGATCGATTACATTGGATGGGCGAGGTGGGAAAGAAGATGGAAGCTCTCCATTCGCCCAACCATTTTCAATACAACCCACAATTTTTTCTCTTCCCCTCCCCTCTTTTCGCTGATCAGAGCGATACATGAAGGCTGTCTACTGGGGACAGAGGGTGACCAAGGTACCCCAAGAGAGATCAATTCCTTGATAACAAAAAGGCAGTGATAAGAGCCCCTCCCAGGTGGATCAAGACAGATCCTTGTCTTGGATGTTCAAGGCTTTAGACATGTCCGGAGGCGAGAGGGGCTGTGCCTGTGAAAGAGGTGAGGATATACCGCTCGTTTTGGACGAAGCGTGGGCACCCTGCAAAGGGCTATTAAAGTATCCCGGAGTGAATGGCTGAGTATTGACGTCTATCGCTGACTCCACGTCGTCGGAGGATTCGGTCGATTCGGTGTGAGACTTTTCTGTGTGTCTGGGATCCATTCGCCTATTGAATACAAAAAATGTACTCAGTACATCAGCTTCTTTGTTGTTGACCGTGACGCTCTTGCCTCGTTTTTTTTTTTTATCACTGGCTTCAACGCACTAAGACCATAATAGGTCGCATAAAAACCACAAGGTCTCTTTCTCTCTCCCTCTTTCTTCCCTCATTCTTCTCATTCAACTCATTCCGCACCACCAACTTCTCTCTCTACCCTACACCACCCTAATACACCACCATAGCCATGACCAACTTTATTGACGAGAGCATCAAGACCAACCTCGAGTGGACCTCGGCCCTCGATATCGACTATCAGCCTATCAACATGCGCAAGACGTCAA
This sequence comes from Actinomortierella wolfii, assembly GCA_016098105.1. NCBI lineage: Eukaryota > Fungi > Mortierellomycota > Mortierellomycetes > Mortierellales > Mortierellaceae > Actinomortierella > Actinomortierella wolfii. The sequence continues at coordinate 103,494 of JAAAIY010000081.1, forward strand.
TCATCTGCACAATCGGTACGGTAGCACTTGATTAAAGCTGTTCGTAGGCAGGCCAGATCAGCATGAGCCAGGTCCCTGGCGGTAGCGACACTGACCAATTCTCTTTCGTGTGCGCACGAATACAAATTGGATCATGCTTTCAAACTCTTCCCTAACGCGTGGACTTTGCCTCTCCTGAATATAGGCCCCAAGACCAACAGTGTCGAGATGATCACTAAGCTGCGTGATGCTGGCATGAACATTGTTCGCATGGTAAGCACTGTCTTAAAGAGAGGATGCGCAAAACGGAGTGCTATATTACAAAGAAAGCTAATCGCAATTTTGTGCTCGTGTTTTCTCGAGAATAGAACTTCAGCCATGGCTCGTACGAATACCACCAGTCTGTCATTGATAACACTCGCAAGAGCTGTGCCGGTATGTTGTTGGCTTGGAGTTCTGGATACTACGATCCTTTGTTAATACTGTCATACCTTTGAGCGAGCAACGTGGGTAGTTGGTTTCAGAGCATATGTGGAAGAGGGATCTACTCTGCATTATTGTTACGCGAGAGAACAACGTTGAACCCTCTCTTTGCCTGTCTGAAGGTTCACTGTTTCGCTTTTGCATGGTTGCCCTCTATGTTTTATGGCTCAGTGAGGGGATGTGAGTTTTTTTTTGTTTATCTCTGCAGTCTTTTTTCCCTGCTGCAGCCTTATCAGTTTTATTGCCCGCGTCTTTTATTTAGCATTATCTTTCAGACGACGGGGCTTTGGTTTGGGGAGAAATGGGAGGGAGGGAGACCAACTTAATATTTTTTGGTTCGCCGGATTTTCGCTCGTCCATGCAACTACACTACCATCGACCTTCAGAGTTGCCCACGTATTGGGGTGATTCTATCTCTCTTCGGATATTGCCTTCACTTTCCCCTTTGCCACTGTGACATTGCGTAACCACACTTCCCCGCCAGTCGTCTCTTCCGAGGACGAAAATCATCCTACTAACCTTCTCTTTTCTCTTGTCCCTCACTTTCGGAACTATCAATATAGAGCACCCTGGTCGCCCTATCGGCATTGCCCTCGACACCAAGGGCCCTGAGATCCGTACTGGTTTGATGAAGGATGATGTTGAGGTCCCTATTACTGCCGGTCATCAGATGATCTTCTCGACAGACGACAAGTACGCTGCTGCCTGTGACGGCGAAGTCATGTATATCGACTACAAGAACCTGACGAAGGTTATCACTCCTGGCAAGACCATCTATGTCGATGATGGTGTTCTCTCGTTCAAGGTTCTTGAGGTCGAGCACGACCATGTCAAGGTTGAGGCTCTTAACAATGGCAAGCTGTGTTCGCGCAAGGGAGTCAACCTGCCCAAAACCGCTGTGGATCTGCCAGCTCTGTCCGAGAAGGACATTGCTGACCTTCGCTTTGGCGTCAAGAACAAGGTCGACATTATCTTTGCCTCGTTTATCCGTCGTGCCGAGGATGTCCGTGAGATCCGCCGCGTTCTTGGCGAGGAGGGCAAGCACATCCGCATCATCTCTAAGATTGAGAACCACCAGGGTGTGAAGAACTTTGATGAGATTCTGCAGGAGACTGATGGTATCATGGTTGCTCGAGGTGACCTTGGTATCGAGATCCCTTGCTCTCAGGTTTTTATTGCTCAGAAGATGATGATCGCCAAGTGCAACCTTGCTGGCAAGCCCATTATCTGCGCTACTCAGATGCTCGAGTCGATGACTGTACGTTCAATGCATTCCAGTTTTTCTGGGTTGGGGGAACGATGATATTCATTCTTATTTCATCTGCGAGATTTATTAATTGACGGCTAATTTTGCTTTTCTATCCTTCTATAGTACAACCCTCGCCCCACTCGCGCTGAGGTGTCCGACGTCGCCAACGCTGTTCTGGACGGTGCCGACTGTGTCATGTTGTCTGGTAAGCAGGACAGGACCTACTTTATAGACACAGGAGACAGCAAGAATATACCTTTCTCTTCTATCAGCCCACTTACACTCATATCACTCTCTTCAATCTAACGTTTTAGGTGAGACTGCAAAGGGTGCCTATCCCATCGAGGCTGTTCGTACTATGGACGAGACATGTATTCTTGCCGAGTCGGCCATTTGCTACCCACCTCTGTTCAACGAGCTCCGCCAGCTTCAGATGCGACCCACCGCCACAACCGAAACCGTTGCTTCGTCCGCTGTGTCGGCCTCAATGGAGCAACAAGCTGGCGCTATTATTGTGCTGTCGACCTCGGGTGACACCGCTCGCCTGATCTCCAAATACCGTCCTCGCTGCCCCATTATCATTGTTACCCGCAACGAGCACACAGCTCGCGCCATTCATCTTTCGCGCGGCTGCTATCCATTCATCTACAACATGCCCCGTCTGCCCGACTGGCAGGATGATGTTGATGCCCGTCTGCGATGGGGTATGCAGGAGGCTGCCAAGGTCGGCCTTCTCAAGTCGGGAGAAACTGTCATTGCTGTCCAAGGTTTCCGCTCTGGCTTCGGCAACACCAACACCATGCGCATCCTAGTTAGCGTGTAAAACAAAAGTGAGGCAGGAACCTCCTTACAGCACGTAGCTATTCACTGTACAGATTATTTGTAGATATGCCCTCACCCAATACACGCTAGTTCTATCATCGTACACTTTGCAATCAAGAACGGATGGTCTATTGCTGTCTTATATAATGGTGTAGTAAAGGACGGACAATCATGCATAGATATCGCTGACTCCACCATGAAAGATAACCATTCCTATAGTACATATTAGGAATCGATCGATATCTTCTCATTGCACTAATTCTCAAAGGTGGTGAATCAGGGGAGGAGAAAAGAGGTATTCAGACTTGATAGATTTGGCCGTGAAGTTGACGCAGTCTGAACTGATCCACGGTGGCTTGAATGAGTTCAACATTCTGACCCGCCGTAAAATGGACAGCCAATCCTACTTCAACATTTTCTTCGAGACTGTCGAATGCATCCGAATACTTCAAAAGTCAATTTTAGTCCGAGAGTATGATATACTCAAAGTTCAAGCCCCACACCAAGAAACACTTTGGTTTGGGTGTCCAAAAGTGCCAGTCGAGAAAGATAAAATCCCGTTTATTGTGAATACCGGTCAATGGACTCTTGCCTACATGGTGCACTTGGATAAGCAGCATTCTCATCGGGTTCATTATTAGAGATCAATAACTGCAACTTCAAATCCCACCATCGGGACATCAAATACCCCTGTCGCAGGATCAGTGGTTGGGCTATCGCGCTCTAAAGCATGAGGCAAATCGATGGGCCATATTTTAGCTGAAGAAAAAAAAAGGCTCGAGTGGTATACAACATGCATAGAGGTTAGTGATTATAAGGAGTCCTTGCCAGTAATATAGAGGATGAAAATATATACTGTAGCTCTTCATTTATTCCGTAATATATATATATATATACAAATCTCTCGATGTTATATACCTGTCTAAGATCAGACACTCTTATGTGTCTACCATTACAACAGGCGCAAAGCGAAACGATCAAACTTGAATCCATATGTGATTGTGCGCTTTTTAGGTAGTTTGTTGTCATTCTCACCATCTGTGGCTGTAATATTGATCTCCATTTTTTCCTGCTGCTGAGCATTGACGTCCGACAGGCCTAGGGCTGACAGTGGCTCCGTGGTGCGCTCCATTGCAGTGATAACACGTTCCAGCGTAGGATGAGTTCTCGTGATCTCGATCAACTCGCGATCTCCAAAGCCCTCATCAAAGTGGACAAATCCAAATTCTATTACCATGAGACGTGGAAGAACTTGTAGAAGACAGGCAAGTTCATCAATCTCAATATCCCAAAAGCCGCGGAACTCGATACTCAAGAGACTGGTGTGAGTGAATGGCAACATCCCGTTGTTCTTGTCAAAGGAACCATCGAGGATTCCTTTTACGCGGAGTGGGAAACGATGGCCGTCATCGAAATGGTGGAGAAGTATCAGTTCGAGGGTTGGACATGAACGTAAGATAGCCAAGCTGAAACCAATCTCGTGAAGACTAAATTCCAGTATGAGACTGCGCAACACTGGGAAGGACCAATCCCACGTCCAGCGTGTTGGGTGAAGCACTCTTAGAACCTCTCGTGCTTCACATGAATCTACACCATCAGAGGTTATGCATTCACGGGCTATCACACTCTGGATAAACAACTCTAGCTCTTGTAAGTTTGGCGAGAGATGAAGGCAGTTCGGATCCAAGAGACTGATTGCTCGATTCTGCAGCGTCAGCTTCGTCAGCTTTGGGCAGTGAAACCAAAATTCGGGCAACTGTCGTTGTAGTTGCTGCTTGATGGTTACTGTGGCGGCGATAGTATCATTCGAGATCGATGAAAGCTGTGTCGCTCCAGTATTACTCTCATCTTGTGATTCATTGGGCGCGGCGGTAATAGCTCTTAATATCGGAAAACCAAAATTGATTTGCAGCTCCTCGATGTTAGGTGCCTGCACCCAGGCTGAGCGGTCAATGGTCAACCCGTGTAAAATCAACGATTTGAGTTTGTGTAATGGTCGAGGAATAGTGAACAAATGATCGGCCATCACATCAACAGACTGCGGGTAATGTATCTCAAGCAATCTCAGTGTGCTCGAGAACCCAACTAGGCCATCCTGGAGAATCTTCCATTTGGGCGTGGTTGTTCTAGCTCTTGGTCTCGTAAATACGGATTTATGTTCGTACTCGACCTCCAATTCCTCCAAAGGAACCAAAGGGATCAACTGACGGCCACCAGGTTGGCTATGGTAGTGCTCAGCCTCACATGCAGCCCAGGTCAGCAGATTCTCGTCATTTCCAATAGCCACTTCTGGATGGATGCAAAGAGAAGTCATACCTCGGAAACGCTGTAATATTTGGGAGACAGAGTGACCTGGGTACGCCTTTATCATGGTCTTCATCATGAAGCTGGGAGTGCCTATATCCAGTTTTTCGATATCTGCTGCACAAGGATCAAAGGGCTGGTCTAATGAAACAGCCGACCCATCAGGTGTGGGGAGTTTTAGGAAGCGTCTCGGTGGTGGAAGAAGTGAAAGAACTCTCAATGCACCACTAACATCAATATCTTCAAATATGTAGCTACTTGTATTTGCCCTTGGACCTAATGCCAATCAACAGGAGCGTAAACAGTAAAATGAGAAAATGGAAAAACATGAAGTGAATCTGCCGAACAATATACTTTTGGTATCGCGAGAGCATTGGTTTGATCTGCATGGGGTAAGGGACAGTTGGTGAGAGAAACAAACTGGAAACACTTACCCCGAAGAAGCGGATTAGGAATCATGTGGCATTCAGTGAGTTGGTGAGGTCCATGGTGCAGCTGAATTGCCTTTATCATCACCTCGGCAAAATTGTACATATCCTGGTAATTACAATTTTCACCAATGTGGATCCAGATCTTGCGCAGACGAGTCATTTTAGCAACATTGCTGAGGTATCGTTCTTGGTCGTCAACTTCAATCTCCAGCTCCTCAACCTCGTCCAATCTGTGGCCAACAAAAGCCCAGTTCAAATGCATGTAAATATCCCATTTGTTGGGGTATTCGAGCACCACTGGAAGCCGATCGCCATCGAAGAATTTCCCTGGCCAATGGACAACTTTGACCAAAGAGAGATAGTCTAACATAGGTTGTAGATTGAGTGGTGTGCCTGAGGGAGGCAAACCGTTGGATCGGCGTATGAAGTCGAGATTCTCGCCACCAGCAGGAGACAGGGATAGGAGTAATATGACCAGCTTGCGGATGTTTTCATCCAAATGAGTGGTTTTTGTAACGGTCTTAATCGGGTTGCGGTAAAGGCGACGGGCAGCAATGAGGAAAACATCTTTACTGACAGTCAGAAGGCTGAACATGTCTTGATGGTTGTCGACCAACTCAATCACCCTGGCGACACATTCTAAAGGGAGGTGAGGTATGGCGTTGATTTCTGGATTATATTGTAGTTCGGGCATGGTGGTGTGGTGTGGATGTGAGGGTTTCAAAACTAAAGGAGGATAGAGAATATAAATGGGTTGACTAAGTGGCAAATTTTTGTTTCCCTCCCACCCCCGAAGATTGAGTTTATTCATGAAAGATGACGGTGTTTGTTGTTCAAGAACTCTGAAAATAGTGAGATGCAGAAAGGGCAGTGCACTTGCAGCACGTAATATCTGTTCCAAAGAAACTGTGGACGGATATTACAAAAGAGCGAAGAGCAAAATAGGAAGTGAGTTTTCAAGTAGGATGATAGTATTCTCCATCGAGCTCGAAGACGGCGATATGGCGGCCCATCGTCGACATCGCCAACGATTTGGGAAGGTTTCCGTCGGTTCTCGAAGCCCCACCAAATACGACATTTTCCGCGGCACCGTGAACACTTAGTACGCGACGGTGCTCGCGCTCATTGCTTGCTAGCGCCACGGGACCTTCAAGGTCAGCAGGGGTTGCCGCTGCCACTTTGGATGACGCTGATTGCGACGGTATTGTATCATGTGGTGGCCCGGCCCTTGTTTCCGCTGAAAACCCTCCTCGTTCACCACCACTACCACCATAATGCGTGACGCATCTCGATCGCGTAATTGGAAGTGGGAACATCGTCCATGGATTGCTGCCGTGATGGGCTGCTGGCGACAGAGACGACGATGACGACGGCGAGTACGATTCATGCTGCATACAAGAAGACAAAATCGTTTCTACCAAGGGTCTGGTCTGACAAGCTGCCTTGATGGCAGACTCATCCAGCGCTCGGAAACGAGGTCGCCTCTCAGTTACTTGGCTAAACTCCATACCACGATCGCCATCGTCATCAACTGGAATTGGTACGGAGACCACATATTGCTGCTGTAGGCGATCAGATGAAAGCAAAAGGCCAAGCGTGTAATCGTCCAGAAAGAGCATGTCACGCACAATATATGAAGATGGTGACGACGATTCAGAGGCTGAGGAGTTTCCAGCATCTTGCGTACCACCATCATGTAAGCTGTATACTAGAGCCTGTATCTCTAATGGGAAACCAGCTCCAGTGCGTGCTGCTGATGGATCTCCAGGAGGCGATGATGGACTACGAGATGATGGTGAGTGGCTTGCTGATGGGGGCACAGGAGACTGTAGGCTAAGTCGTTCAATCCTTGGCGTCAAAGGCGTTGAAGGTGATCGAGTCGCTGTTCCAGAGACCATTCTGAAACCGCTACTGCTCGTTGTGGCTCGTTTGAGAGGCTCCGACGTCCCGCCATCGAGTTTGCGTTTCTTACTAGCAATGCCTGGTGAGAGCTGTCCTGTTGGGGCTGAAAGCGAAATGTGCGGCGTGAATGACGCTAATCTTGGTGCTTCATGGCGCTTTCGTAAGATACATACTGTTGCCACGAAGGTGGAAGACAAATGTGGGTAATGTCAATTTCAAGCTCAATCATATATCAAATCGAGCGTTTGGCTCAGAACCAAGAACCCAGGGACTACATATTGTTACATAGTCCTGGTCTTGACAAACTGGATGAATGCAATCAAGTCTGTAAAACAGTGGTTGAACTAAGGAAAATTTCCTTTCCTTTCTTTCGTACCTGCACCATCGGGAAAGCTGCTTGTTGGTTGTTGATAAACGGCAGTGTAGTGCCAAGCCTCTTCACCCTATCAGTATTTTGCCGCCAGGCATGATAATGTGGTTATGATGAGTACAAAAACTGATTGGAAATGCCGCTCGGAAAATGCTGAAAAAATGGGACAGCTTAGTCATGCTCATACCATATCGCAATACCGGGTAGCAATTTTAAGTGTGCCTTTTGACTCTTTTGCATTAGCATCGATTTCACTTGTATCCATGACTCTGACAAATACACATTGTGTAACAGAGATACTGTTGGCAATGGCCATCTCTGATACTTGGAAGAGTTTCAAACAATGGTCTGTCATGATTTTTAGCTGTTCGCGAATTGTCAGTTTCGACACTGTCGAGGCTGTGGTGGGTGGTTTGTTAGTGTTGCTAGGATTAAGTTCAGTACTGTGTGCAGTCTGTGTTGCCGTAGTTCGGGATGTTCTCGGTGCTGAAGGTGGAGGCATCATTGTCATAGTTCGTTTAGAGGAGCTACCCGAGGATGGTAATGAACCAGACACAGGCGGTGATTTGAGGAACGACTTGGTAGATGACCTTGAGAGAGAGCTGGGGCTTTTCGACAAGACCATTGTCTTAGCTCTCTGTAGTCCAGCTCCATGTGCCTTAGCCTTTGTCTCAGGATACGGTGTAATGCTCGTGTCTGTTTCTAACTCGATATCAGGAACACGATACTTTGGATCAAGCGCCTTTGCCTCTGGTCGAATTGTTTCCGAAGTAAAGGAATAAACGACAGGGTACTGAGGAACTAACTGAACTGGCTCAGGTGTTCGTTGCTGCTCTGGTGTTGAATCATCATCGTCACGCTTGAAGAACTTTTGAACTGGATCTGATACAAGTCCAGAGTTGATGTACTCTACAACGCGAAGAGTGTCGACTGGTGGAAATCGTTTCTGTTCTTCTGGCGCCAAATCATCGTTTGAACGATTTGTATTCTGCAGTAGGTCCAAAACTACATGCAAACAGAAAATTAAATCATCTCGTTAGTGATTGAATAAAAGTACTATTGCATATAGTTCGCTAAATCAGTCTTGTGCAAATCACCATCAACACTACTTAATACCTTGGTCCAGCCAATTTTTGAACTCGAGAAACAAAGTCTGTTGCTCTTTCACACATCGGAACAAATCTTCAAGAATACCCATAAAATCACCCACAGCCTTAATACAAGCATACACGTTTTGCTCTCGAATGGCGAGGGGGGCAAAGCGTTCTTCCCACTGACTGTATCCGAGTATGTCTGTCAGATGGATCATGAGTCGTTCACAAGCAGGTATGAGATTTTCAAAAGCAATCTTGCGCACAGTTCCAAATGCTGAGCGGGCACCTCTGTCCCACTGAATGATGCCTTCGTGACCAAGTTCGCGTTGAATGTATTGATCAATGCTGGGACTGGCCACACCTGTCAATAAAAGGCGTGTAAACTCGAGGGCCGGAGATGATGTGACTACAACCAATACAAAATTGTTGTGTAAACACGAAGGAAATACATTGCCCGTAAGATAGTATTTTGACTCATAGCTCAACCAACGCCTTACCTCCATGATCTGACAGACTCTGCTCGATAGTATCGATGCAATCTTCAGAGTAGTGTAATACTCTTTTATATTCGGACTCCATTGCAGCAAGGCTCTCCTTGAGGTAATTTAGCAAATGCAGAACAGGTGCCTTCTTAAGACCAATTGAACGGGCCTCCTTTCGACAGCGGTAGAGTAGCCCAAGGTCAATTGTGAGCTGCACAACCTTGTCCAGCTTCTGCCTTTGTTTTTGTGTGGTGTCTTCAACTGATGAATTTTCTCCGCATATACAAATCACAGTCATCTCGGAAAGGTCATTCGAAACATTAACGCGCATGACTTTCATTTCCTGTTGCACGAAAAAAACAAAGATAGCCTCCGACATTAATGGGTGAAGAAGCAAACGCAACATATCAAAATGCTTCCCACAAAGCTAAACTTTACCTTCATAGAGATATCTGGGAATGTAGTTTTGATATGCTCACTCAAAGAAATCACTGGAAGATCAAATGCCCCAAAGAGTCCCAGACGAATGTTGCCTTCATCATCTCCTGCAACGAGCACATTCATAGCCTCTCCGCTCTCCTCGTCCAGCGGCTCGATGGTAGCACTTGCTTGTGCGAGCGCTTTAGTGGTAGGATCTTCTTCCTTTGGATTTTTGTTCCTATTCATCAACCTAGCCCGTAGTATTTGTTGCTGTTGTTGCATCGTGATTGGAATCTGCGACAGAAGTGGCATATACTTGAGAATGGACTCTCCTTGAGCCTAGATATTTCCCATGTAAATTGATGTTTGTACTCAGTTTAGCGACAACGGGAAATCCACGCATGTATGGATTTAATTTAAATAAAGGTCGACCCTTAGCCGCCAAGCCTTACTTGAGATCCAGACAACGAATTTTGACTCGGGGGTCCAAAGTACAGATCCTCCCACTGTAAACAGGTAATCCTCTGCATGGCTCCGCTTGTTTGATCACTGGGCACACTGTGCAGGATTGATCCATCACGGTAGTCATGGACTATCACGAATCCAGTATTGAGTCCTACTGCAATCGCCTTGCCTAAAACAATACGAATGGGATTGATGGCGTAAGGTTTTACAAAATTTGGGAGGGTCCCATTTTCATGACCTCAAGCAACGACGAGTGGAATAAAGATACTCACCATCTGGTCGCCAAGCGAGCGAGATAATTTCCACAGCATCATCATTATGTTTCAGCTGAGGATTCGCCTTTGAACCGTACTTTTGTTTGCTTGGCGATGGTAATACCCAATGCTTCTGCCATGACAATCTATAGAGAACCAACTCATTCTGCACTGTTACTAATGCGAGTAAGTCGGCCGTGGGACACCATGCCTGTAATTTGTGAGCAGAGGCGAGCTTTTTTTCTGTGTAAAGACGGTACGAAGGTCGACCCAGGGAAAGAGAGTCGGCCATCATTCGTCATGCATTGGACAACACCAGAAACGCTAATTCAAGGGAAAAAAGATAAAGAGACTCGACACGAGGCTGAGTTTGGTACCCAAACTTTGCCGCGCGATTAAATTTTTCGCGATTGGAGTGTCCTTATGTTCAGACCATTTTTGGCCGCCGAAGTGAACAAACATTTTAATTGGTTAGTCTGTGAAAATAGTCATAGAGACAAACAATTACCAACACTGAAATCTACCTTCTTACCTATTCAGAGAACAGGACTACTCCAAACCACCAATCCTTTCGGATGTGGAAAGAGCGAGTTTCTTGATATCGCATATGAAATGATCTATGGGACCATGTCAACAATGGAAAAATATGTTGGTAGCAAGTTCAGTCTTTGCTTTCATCAAGTCCACAACCATAAAACATCTAGAGCACAATACCATTCTATTATCGCCTTGATCTACCGGCTGCATAACGTCGAGGCACAAGTCGAGAAGGAGGCACTCCAAGAGGGTGTGACGGGCCATACCATGGATTAAACACCTTTCTGCCGTCCTCGGCAATGGGGAGCAAGTACTCGGGTCGAGACATGTTTGCCAGGTAATATTTGCCTGCCTGTATCATGTTGGACGCAGCAAGGAGATCTCTGTGAAACCAGGTATGGCACCACACGCAGTGAGCCGCACGATAACCAACGTATCCGACGAAATCTTTTTCGTCGGAGCCAGTACGCTGGCATCGCGGGCACCGCCGTGAGGTATAATACTCGTTCACCCCCATTACCAAGTAGCCCATCCCTCGAGCCTAAAGAAAGAATTGAACAAAGTGACAATCAGCATTGTGCATAAAAATATAAAGAGGCAAAAAAAAAAGTCCAGTTCTCAGGTAGACACTTACCCGCGGAAGAAAATGTCGCAAAAAAGATCCATGGAGTGATGACTGGTAACCTCTTGACAC
>JAAAIY010000082.1:0-21610 GCA_016098105.1 Actinomortierella wolfii
GGACCCAAGAGCGGGGATATAGGACACCCTCCCCCGCCGTTAAACATTCGTGCGTGATGCTCGTGTCTCCAGGCAGTCGTGACTCCTGACCCTTCGCCGAGCATATCCAAGATACTTGTAAAGAACTTTCTCGCTCCACTCTATTCTCAACGGTGCCTTGCGGAAAACTTGAACGAAAAAACAGGGTCTCGTTGATATGAATGAATATGCACCATAGTGCACAACATCCCTGCCCCACTTGCAGTGCACGATAGGACATGATCCGCGTCATTTAGTGTCGACATCTTGGTCAGCCCGTCTCCTTTTCTTTCCTTTCTCTTCTCCCTTTTGCATAGGGCTCCACTGCGGTCACCTTGACAGAGAATCAGCTTATGCCGCTCAGGCAATCGGACGAGCCTCCTTTTTTTTACTTTTTGTTACTATTTATCGTTCCATCGTTGGATTCCACTCGACTTTACTCGCACCATTACTCTTTCTCACATATTTTCTTTCTCTTTTGCTCGCTTGCTTATCAACTCTTCTATTATGACATGGGACAACAGCTCACATCGCTTAGAACCGACAAAAACTGAGTGTTGGAGTAGTAGGATCAACGGCGACTTGATTTGATCCCTCTCCTGTTGTGCTCTCCCCATGAATGTTTTCTCTTTCTCACACACTCCTTCCTTCACTCGATCACGCACTCTCTCTCTCACTGTTGATGTAAGAGCACCTTTGCTTCTGAGCAGCTTCCAAGCTGGATAGTCTCCATGATATATTTTGCCAGCATCCTTTTTTGTCTGGCCACCTGTTTTTTTCTATTATTTCTGTTTCCAAGGTGTGGTTGCTCTTGTAGTGCCTGGCTCTTGTGCCTTCTTTATCCTCCCTTTTTTTTTCTCTCTTGTCCCTGACGTTTTTCTTTGCTTTTTAATCGGTAGCCTTTGAGAGCGCGTCTCATGGTCTGATGTTTTTTTATTCTTATTTGAAATAGATATCTCTGGGACCGACGACCATAATCACCGTTCAAAGAACAAAACAGAGCAGACGATGGTAAGTGAGCGGTTCGTTGGATTTTTTTCTCCATGGAATTCACGCATACAGATGGAGAAACATCCGTGCCACATAACAGACAGACATTCACACAAACAATTTAAAAAAAAATTGACTCGGTGGAATGGCTCGGTGGAGTTGTATCAAATAAAGTTTGAACGAACGTCCGTTCACCACACTTACACAGAAAAAAAATCCATCATCGTCAAAACTACGTTTGGAACGCGATCTTTTTGTCGGACCATCAAAATAGTCCCCTCCCCCCTCTTCCCCACTTTTTCTTGCGCGGGGGGGGGGGGAAGGACCGTTGGGAATAATATGTTGTTTTGCAATCGATTCTCCTACAAATTACACACTTGGTCATCTTCCATTCTACAACTTTTGGACTGACCGAGCACAGCTTTTGATTGGGGTGCATATTTTTTTTGTCCATGTGGAAAGGAGGGGGTCTATCATAGACGACGATGATCTTTCGATCTACTGTTAGAAGCGAATTTGCCGTATCTCCAAAATGGGCAATGCTAAACTGGGTTAAAACAAAACACACAGTGATTGGTTAGACCAAAGCTTGGGCAGCTCTCTCAGCAGGATACTTTCTGCAGCGATCACACGCAATTTACAAAGTTCTGCCAGTCAACAGAAGAGAGTCGACGAGCACTCGCGTTTGCAGGTTTGCAGGGCAAGTACAAGTTAAGAGAAACCTACAATTGCGATAGTTAGATACAAAATATTAACTAGATTGTTAACTGCAACTAATCATGACGAGTGACAAAACGAAACCTCTCTTCACCGAGACTAGTGTAGACAGATACAGGCGTCAACATGGCAATATTTGGATTATCTGGTATATGAAAATAGACATCGCATCATAGATTTGTGTGGTGCACGCCACACAGCACCGATAGACAGCCATCTCAGTGTCGCATAGCACTTCAAAAAATATCATATAGCCATACAGGCTGCCACAAAAACAATCCAATAAGAGGAGATTCGTAAAAGAGGGGTTGAAAAAATGTCGACTTTTATAACTCCTGTATACTACACTCACCCACTTGTCCATGCAATATTGCTATTATGGGTTCGACTTTCTTCGTAGTAGAAGAGCCGCTATCTCTCGCTCTGACTCAAGGGATATGATTCGCGTTCGTTCACATTGAACGTTCTCTGTAGTTCTCCAAACTAGGCATGAATTGTTCCGATCTGGATCAACGCAGATTCAGAGACATCGAGAAGAGTAGATTGGCACGACTGTGACATGGTAAATACGAGGTCATTTTAGTTACTTGAATCATCACATGTTATGCGGGATGGATGTCAACCAAACAAACAGCTTTTTTTTTGTTGATCTTCTTCAGAGTGCACGATGTGTGGGAAAGAATATGCACAGAGAACGACCAGAAATGCTTGCAAGGGTCCTAGCCCAGTGATGCGCCACCAAAGGATAACCTTTATCTGCTGCGAAGATGTAAATTTGCCACTATTCTTCTCCTTTATATACCCTCGATTCCTTCTTTTTTGTTGCTCTTATCATTACATTGTCCAGCCTGTTCACACATCCTTATATCCACAGGTTCGAATACAAACAACAGCACATCAACCTCATGTCTTGCCTACCGTTGGAATGTATCGCCATGGTGATTGAGTGGATCGACAACCCTCATGATTTGTTCAACCTTTTGACTGTCAGCAGAGATGTCTTCCGCTTTGCTGCCCGCAGCCTTTACCGTAACCCAATCATGGCCGTTGCCGATACCAATCATTATAATTACAAAATCCGTGAGCTTGTCCGTTTGCTCCTGTCTCTGTCTCCTACTGGTGACAAGGATATCGATATTATACGCAAATCCATCGGCTTGCCTCCTTCAGGCATACCTCTCAATCCACAGCCTATGCTAAATTATCTCTCTTTGGTCAAAGTTATCCGTTGGTCAAAGGCATTCTTCAAGGGTAGTGAGCTGCAGGATCCGCATGACATTTTCTATTGCGGGATTAACAATATCTGTATCCCTCTGACTTGGGCCTTTGTCGGCCACAGACTGGACGAAGTTGAGGAACTTGAGATTGATGTTGACGATAATGAACGACTCCTCATCAATGCTCCAAAGATGACTCGTCTGCGTAAGATCTGGATTCGCTTTACTTCCAAGTCTATGACGAAGCGCATGACCAAATGTGCCGAGACGATGATAAAAGCGATTCAACATCATCATGGACCTTACCAGCTTCATGAATGTCACTTAATTCCCAACCCGTTGCGGCTGAGTAAGTGTCCCCTAGCTTGCCTCTTTCACAGTTTGTTTCTGGCTCTTTGCATAACAAACCAATGTTCTCATGAGGCCCACAGTATATGATTCGCCCAAACATTTTTTTTTTGCTTTTCTACCATCCCAACATGAAAACTGATAACATAATTGGTGTTGGAATTAGGACCATACGATTATGCCGACTACGCCAATCCTTGGAGGGATTACGTTAATGGAGCATGTCAAGTTCTTTCAGTTTGTCCGCCATCAAAGCACTGCCTCATGCTTCCTAGACCAGATGGATCTACAATTTCGTTAGACCATCCTTATGATCCTTCTGCAGCAACGATCGACATACTGAGTATAGGCGATGACAGCTTCAAGTCAAGGGCAATGATGAAGGTATACCCAGCTTATTCGATTTCCCAAATCCTGCAGCGCTTCCGAGGCATGACCCGTCTAGAAATTCATCCAGAGGCAGCAAATGGAAATGACGAGAATCTGCTAGCTTGGGCTGTATGTGAGGCTGAGCATTACGACCACAAACCTGATGGTCATCATTTTGCACCTTTGATTCGTTTGAGAGAACTGGAAGTCAGGTACGGAGTCTTTGACAGATACACACCAATGGAATCAAGAGAAAGATCAAGAATACGCCAATTGAAGGTCCTTCAAGATGGCCTACTTGGATTCTCGCATACGCTGGAGTCACTCAAGGTGGTGTACCCTCAGTCTGCTGATGGGATGGGTGATCCTTTGTTCACCATTCCTTGCCCATTATATAAACTCGAGTGGCTGAGATTGTGTGGGCTGGTCATCACCAGTCATTCAGGCTGGGAACAGGCACCTAACATCAAACGGCTCCTAGTCAACTTCGATTATCCAGCATTAAGCACTGGCACCTTCACTCCCAGTGAGTCACAGGATGATCACACTTTCGGAACGACAACACCTTTACCAACTCCAATTCATACCACCACCATAACCACTGAACTGCAACCGCAGCGACGGGTGTCCGAATTTTGGTTTCACTGTCCAAAGTTGATTGAGTTGACACTGAAGAATGGAGCAATCAACCTCTTGGATCCAAACTGTTTCCACCTCTCGCCTAACATTGAACGGATGGAGCTAACGAACTCGGATGAGGACGTTCGTGATCCTAGTCGCATCATCCATGCCGACTATGTTCCATGTGGAAAACGAGAAGCTCTCTGGGTGCTCCACCCAACGCGATGGACATGGGATTGGTCCTTCCCAGTGTTGCGCGATCTCACTCTGCAACGTGATCTTCACGAGATTAGGTTCAGCTTTTGTATCTTGCGCTCTTGTCCAACTCTCAGTTCGATGGTTCTCAATCATAATAATCGAATCCATAACTTCCCTCTTCGTGTAAAGGGGATCGTCGATGGTGTGTTGAACAAGGACAATAACCAGATGTTGTCATTCACCCATAACAGTCTCGTGAGTATCAAGTTCCAAGGCCATTGGAGTGTTGAGATCGATGAACTATCCTGTCTTCTACAGATGCTACCGCGTCTCACAGTATTAGAATTTGGGTTAATCCACTTCAATGCGGGATTTGGAGATCGAGAGCTGATCGAAACCACGAAGATCCACCCTGCACTGAGATGTGTGCTTACGAACATGAGACACACCAGCGGTCCATCGTCCGCACTAGGCTTGGTGGACATCACCAACCAACCGCGAGGTAGAATGGAGTCAGTTGCACTTGGCAAAGACTGCGATTCGGACGAGGTCCTACCGAATAAGCGCACTGCTATTACTTATAGATTCAGTCTTGATGGAATTCTGAATGAGTATTTATACAAGTTGTAATGGAAGATTGAAGATGGAAGAGTCGCAAGATATGCCTTAGAAGAATATCTAGCATAGCATGAAGAACTTTATGTTCATGACTATGATACCATGTTGGGAAGGGCTCCTTAGCGACGACAGTTTGGATACGGTTCATTCCTTTAAATCATATGTACATTAAACAATCACCCCCCTTTGCCATGTTGAATACAGAGTATGCATTGCCTTTTTCTGACTTTGTTCTATCTTCACTCCACTGGTCTTTTTTTTATTTTCGAAGTACTCCTGAAGTGTTCTTACGTTCCTAAAACGCTGGCATTGCTGTCCATCCTGTCACATCAATGTCATTAATCACTAAATTTTTCTTCTTGACCACAAAGATCACAGATCCCACTCCCCAAAGTTTGTAGGATAAAATCATGGGAGGGGCAAATCTTCTCCTGCACTCCTCTCCAGAGCTCTCCCCGTTCTAATATGTCCTTTTTTTGCCTTCCTTCTTGTCCATAACCCCAAATATTCAATACCAGAAATCCATGGACATCATGATTTTTCTCACTCCTAATTTATTTTCATATTGAAAACTATGCAGTCTAGAACACTTATGACTGATGAGTCGCCTTTTTATCATTTGTTACATGCCCTTCCATTAAGATGGTCGCTGTTTGTCGTTTTTATGGCCTCGCGCAAAATTCGGGTAGCCTTTCTTCCTGCATCGAGATCATTACAGTTCACGATGGCCAAACGAAATCCACCAGGCGGATTGGTATACAATGAAGGGTCAACATCTTCCAAAAATGGGATTTGGATGCTGGAGATACCAGGGATGGCACGCACCGTTGCCAGATCAGAAGAAGATGGATGGCGAAAGCGATACCCTCGGGGTCCCCACAGAATAACACTATATTGATCGATTCGGTTGCTGTCGTCAAACTCCCAGCGTTTTTCAGAGTAGAGGCGGACGACGGCTTCTAACCATTCTTGTCCATACAGGTCAGCCCATTGGGGCGAAAAGCGCAAGTGGGCCTCAATCATTTTTCCGCCGATCGTTTCGAAATTAGCCATTCCGGTGTATCCAGCGAGATGCTTACGTGCCCATTCACTGATATAGGCTTCGATTTCTGGCATAGCCTCTTTGTGAATATGCCAATAATCGAACATCCCATCGGAAAGCGGCACACCTGTCGTGTGTCGGCACCAGACCACCTCTCCGTCGAGAATGGTAACGTCTGTGCTTACATGCCTACCCTCGAGAAGTGTGCACCACATGTGCCCAGGTTGACTTGACTTGACGAACGTGGCTTCATCGGGTATAATTTGGCTGTCGGCACCCATGCCTTTGATGTTCATGATGGGTTTACTGAACACCGGATAAGAAGACTTTGATGGCATGACGCCGTGAGGAGCGGCCTCCAGACCTTGCGAGAGGAAGATTTCCAGCTTATTGTAGATCCAGCGGTGTTGCGGAGTTAGTACGTAAGCGGTACAGTCCTCCGTCGGAATCATGACATGCTCAGGGCATTGGATGTGATCAAAAAATTGCACCCGCCAGGGCATGCTATAAAGAAATGGCATCCTGAATTCCCCCCCCCAAGAAGTTAGATTGAGAAGAAGGCGTGTTAGCGGCATGGATCCTCCATTCAATCACTTATGAAATATATCAGCTTTCTACTTTCATGTACCTGTATCTAAGACTGCGGTCAATCTGAAGAGTGTGGTGATATTTTGTATAATGTATAGAATTGAGTGGTTAAGATGGCAGAGAAAGGTGAAAGAAAGAAAGAAAGAAAGAAAATGAGAATGAGAAAAGAGATGATGAATGTGTTTCCAAAGGCTATCCAGGATTCATCCAAGTCCAAGCAGGTGTCAAACGTTAGGTCAAGCTAAGGGGGGTTGAAAATTTCAAAGGGTTTAAGTTATCTCCAGCAAACTCAAAGAGAGGTGAAAATGAAAAGCAGCTATGGAGGCTCAACCTTTTTTTTTTCTAGATTATATTTGAAGTTGTGAAACGGATAAGTTTTGCGAAAATTGTCACTAGATCTCTTGGTTCTTTCTGTTTTGTGTGCTGTTTAAAAAGTTGTGCTTGGTTCTCGATGCTTCTGCAACGGAAAATTTCCAACGAATGTGAGTTGTTTTTTTTGGTTCTTTATTCTGCATAAACTGGAAAAAGATCGCCCAAGTTCAACATTGCTGCGGGCGAAGGAAGTTGCTTATTTTAAATGAACCGACCTTTTGGTTTTCTTGGAAGTCAAATGACAAAAATATAAAAAAAAGGTGTCATTTATTTTCCTTCAGAAGGGAAACGATCACTGTCACACGAGTCTCCTTTTTCCCTGGAGAGATGTGCAAAATGGATAACCGAAAACCTTTCTGCCAAACTGAAGTACCGCTGAAGGATTCTCTATGAAAGAATTTATTAGTAGAATAGATGAATTCACTGTAGAAGAATTTTAAGCAACGATCCTTGATATAGTGCGAGAAGTTCGGGCGAGTAGCCATGAGCTGCATGCCGATGAGATTTAGGTCGGTTGTGGCACAACCATTGCATTTTTGGGACACAGATGCCATGCAAACAAATAAAAATAATACCTTTTTTCCCCTTGACATTCACGCTCGAACTGTTGTATCGTTGGTATAAGTTTATTAATATCGTGTGTTGTTCATCCATTTTGTGGGAGTATCTTGTTTGCTTTTTTGGCCGTCAACTGCTTGCAACTGAGCTTCTCAATTTCCATAATCATCTCTTCAATCCTCTGCTCGACTTTCTTGGCAACAACGGACTTGTTGAGATTTGAAATTTCGCCCTGCAATTTTGCCGCTAGATCTGTAAAGTGTTTGTTGACCTTTTTGGATACGGGAACCTTCTCTTCGTCCTGCATGTCTTCAATAAGCTTTTGCAAGACCCCAATGATTCCCCACAGGTCTTTCTCAGCCGTAATCTCCTCCAGATAGCATCTCATATCCGACTTGGCTACCTGGCGGGTGGTATATAGCTGATAAAAGACGAATGACGCCACCTTGCTTCCCGACCAGGGCATCTTCGCCTTAAAATCCCACAGGGCCCTCAAGGTTACAGGCGTGGTGCGGCAATTTGATCATATATCATCTCTCTATCAAACTTGCAGCACATTGTGATGCTCCGTGTTGATGCAATCAGATCCTTCTCGCTATATTTCCGAAGCCAGACCGCGTGATGAGTCATACGGATAGAAATCAGGATTGTGAGTGCCCTACGACAACCTTGCAAAACTTGCTCAGGACAACTGCCATGGAGACAAGCGCGTTCCCTTGGAATGTTACCAATCACGATTTTGTTCGTATTGTCGTGAAACACGTTGGCCACCTTGTATGCTCTGGTGCAGGGCATTGCAAGAAATTGTTCGTGCGGGTCCTCCCCCCCCCGTCGATCGCCCATAGACCTCAACCTTTAGGCAGTGGAGCACCGCAGAGAGGGTCGTCGTCCTCCAAAAGGACGGTAGTCTTTGGTCTTCACCAGCGAGCAGAAGCGGTGGGACCGCAATGCACAGGCAAAGGTCAATATCCTCCATGTCAACTTTGCTACTTGGGAAATAGGCTGGAAATGTGACAGATTTTTTTCAACAGCAAATTCGCGCTAAAAAATTTCTAGCTCATGTCGAGTGCCCCTCTCTAAAAGAGCTGCGTCTTATATTTTTTTTTCGCAAACTCTGTCGCACGTCTTTTGCAGTTCTCTTGTCCATGGATGACAATCACGAGAATGCTTGGATAAGGCCTTGACATCCTCAAGCGTTACCAAATGGCCCGTGAGCCCCCATGCGAGACTGGAAAAGTACCTCCTCCTCCCAACATCATGAACATTAGATAGAGGACGTGAGCGCGTTGACGTGTGCCGTCGAGGCATTCCGTCTTGTTGATTGCTGAGGACACATGTGTCCCTCGCGCTCAATGTGCATGGCATGCTTGGCTGGTTGAGGGCTCGACATGATGTATGACAAGAACAAGTGAGAGATGCATTTTCACTTCATTGTTCGCTGGTTCCAAAAAGAAAAGAGGAACCAAGCCTCACAACTTTTTCACACCCTGAGTCCGTGCAGCAGCCTCCTCAGCAGGCAGAATTGGTGGAGTATTTAGTTGCTTGTTATTTTATGGATGTTCACATAGATAGGAAACACCTTAAAGCAAGTTCACTATTTTGTGTATGCACACAATGATACCCATCCGAGCTCCGAAGAGTGGAAGCGCGCAAAGTGTTGTTGACGTTGTGGAGTGTTTGTCCCACTACGCAACAAAGCGGGAATTAAGTTAATGGGTTACAACAGTGCCCATGTGCCTAAATCTCAATTTTGGGAATGTGACCGTTACAAAGAACTATGTATGTATGGTACGACTTTTTTCCTTTTTGCATGCTCCACATCTTTTTCACGTTCTCTCTTTTTTCCCTCATTCTCCCAGAATTCACATCTCGCCTATACATTTAACACACACACACAAATGGCTGGAGTCCAAAGACGCAAAAAGTCATCTGCCAAGGTGGTTGAACAAGATGTCGCGACCTCGACTTCAAATGCACTGCACAAGTCTGGTTCAAAGACCTCCACCACCAAGGTGACCTCCAAAGGAGGCAAGCAGCAAATGGATGACGAAGGCTCCGAGTTTTCAGAAGTCAGCGACGGCAGCGAGTCGGGTTCTGAGAGTGACATTGACGATATTCCAGGTGCCGTGCCTTTGATTGTACCATTGAATATGCTGTTTTTTTTTATTGTTTTTGATCCTGATCCGCGAAAACAGTGGACGTGCGCGGGACGCACACGCGTTATTAGTCCACAACTGTGGTTTATTGGATTCATTCTGAATCACCATGCTCCTAAGAGAAGACACCAATCCAATTCTTCTCTTTGGTACTGACACTGTTGTACACGTTCTGTTCAATATTTTCTTTCTTTATCAATGTTAGACCCGGAAAAGTGGAGGCTAATCAATGAATCAGGCATCCTTGGGCGCATCCCACAGTCCGACCGCCAAAGCCAGGACAGCGACGAAGACGAGACGGATGACAGCAACCGGGATTATCTCTTTGAGGGCATCTTTTTCTCCATCCCAACCACCTGTCTTTTCGTGGTCATGGACATTCTTGTTCACCGACAGTATGGCGAGACCTACAGTGGCGCCAATATCTTTCGCAAGATTGTCAAGATCTTTCCGGGTAACATATTTTAAGCCGAACAAAGCCAACGCAAAAGAAAAAAAAAACAACGGTTGAGGACAGAGCTTGGGACAATTTTGCAAGATTGGAGGAAGGAGGGTGTCATCAATTGCTTGTTTGGACGATCATTGACCTTTCTATAATTTTTTTCGGAAACACTCTTGGGCTATTTTGCTTCTTCCCCAATGTTTCGTTTTCTTGATTTTTTTCTTTAGCGATTCTGCTCATGGTATACTTTAGCAACAAGACAAAGCGATATCGCGCTGTTCAAGCAGCCATGTTTGCGGTATCTGTGGCCTGTGGATGCTATTTCCTGCATACCATGTACCGGTCACCAGCCCTGGGCATCATGCAACGCGCTCCTGGCATAGTGACCATTCTTGTCTACTGTATGGTGCAAATGGACCTTTTACCAGCCGTCATCAGTTTGGCATTATGCGGACTATATTTTCAGTTTGGCAATGTAAAATATTAGAGCCATTCCAAAAATAAAAAATAATAAAAACGAACGTTTCAAATTACATTTAAGTAGGAAAGTGACTTGTGCGGGAGAAGGGTCATATTGAGAGAGGAAGAGGAGGAAAAAAAACCCCCCAGTAAGCGCTATACTACTTTGGTTTGACAGATCGAGGTCCATCCTTTGCGTCGTGTTCCACGACGTGCCCACCTAGATACAAATAATAGAAAAAAAATAGTCGTCAGTGAAAAAGTCCCTTTTTCCTTTGATAATCAACACGAAAAACACAGATGACACAACTGTTTTGCACAACTAATCGACTTACAGCTCAATCATCTTATCGCCATTGGAGTTTGACTCTGAGTAGACAGCCTGCGGCAGCAACGTCTCGATTAACTCGTAGATAAACTTTGGTTTCTCTTCAGAAAGCTCGTCTGGATCCGTCGGCTTCATAAAGTCAAAGATACAGTCTGGCGACCGCTGATGTCGCAGCTCCACCTCACCTTCCTTGCGGAAGATCAGACAGGTCAGCTTGGACGAGTTGAAGAGCCTCGAGGGTGTGCGCACAATCTCATTGTTGACATTGCACTTGATCCAGCAAAAGTTTTCGACATAGCGGCATTCCCATTGCTCTGCCAGGGCCACCATATCTGGCAAGAACTCCTTCTCGACCCATACAAACAAAAAGCCCTTGGGTAGGATTGCGCCCACATTGAGCGTCGCCAGCTGTGCCATTGTAATCTTGTTTGGACCAGGCTCCTCGCCCTCCCGAAGTAATGGTGGATCCATGTAAATCACCTGAAAATCTGTTCCATATTTCGTCAAGTCCAGTTCCAGAATGTTGCTTGTTTCCTCATATCTATAGGATAAGTAAACAGGGAAGAAAAAATGAACATCATCAGCGCCTGTTGTGTATCTTTTCCCCCGCTCCTTAGTTATTGTATAATGTTCTCGCCATTTCCTTCCAGACTTTGAATAGATTGGATTTCTTTTTTCTTCTTCTCATGAAGCCATACCGACTTCCAGGAACATGCTCAGGTTCAGGCTGAAACCGTAGGATGGGCTTGATCCACGACCGCGGGATAGGGACAGGTGGTATACGGACATAGGTGGGCAGGCTAGGGTCAATGTTGCTAATCTTCTTCTTGACAGTGTAGTAGTTTCCATTGCGGTCCTGTAGCGTGACCTGCATGACCTTGTATCGCTGGAGGATGGTCTCGCGATCTGTGCCCATGCCTCGTCGACGACCCTCTCCTTTGACCTTGGGCTCCTTTGGAGGCCGAGGCTCGCCACGCCGACCACGTTTGCGTTTTGTAATGCCCATCTCCTCGTCCCAAAAGCTATCGTCCATGGCGATCAAGTAATCGCTAATGATTTCAAAAAGTAACACAAAAATTGCTGTTAATGAGTCGCTCAAAAAGAATGTAAGGCCATGTTTAAGGCAGATATATAACAGAGACTTGCGCCAATTGGTACGTGGAAAAAAAAAGAGACGTTAACAAAACACAGTTTGCTGTTACTTACTCTTCTTCTTCAAAGTCGTAGAGATAGTCCTCATCGGCAATATTGGCTTGCCATTCTTCCTCTTCAAAGACATCCTCGGGTGTGTCGCGCAACATGGAGCGGACAGTGAAGACAGAGGTACGCTTAAAGACCTCCTGCAGCTGCTCGTCTGTGAATGGTTGACTCTGATCCTGTTGAGCCTCTTCTGCTGCAAGCTTCTTTGCCAGGGCAGCATCATTGGCAGTAGACGCGTCGCCATCCTGCTGTTGCTGTTGCGCGCCATTGTCGCCATCTCCTTGTTTTGTCTCGGCCGAAGCAGCCTTTTGTTGCTGCTGCCGGGCCTTGAACTCTTCCTCTATCCGGGCCAGCTCTTCAAACTTTTTCATGATGGCTTCGACAGACTCGTTGTCCTCGACATAGCCCACATAGTGGGCATTGCTATACGATGATGGGATAAAAGAGTGGGTATAGTATGTTAGTACCCGCGCTAGTGTCTTTTTTATTTTTTCCGAGAACGCGTTCTCCACAAATAAAGGAGTTTTGTAGGACAGTGGGGTTGCAAGAAAGAGTGGCATGACAATGTGCAATGCAAGGGCAAGAAGAATGGCCAATGAAGGAAGGAAGGGCGTGTAAGCAAGAGCGTACTTGACAGTGAGAGGAGGGCGCGCGGCCTTGCGAGTTCGTCGAGGGCGGGACGACATGAGGGGATGGAGAAGTGCAATGCAGAAAAGAAAGAAGAGGAAGGACTCTGTTGTTCAGTTCGCGATTCACCAAAACACAAAACGAAGAGCAATTCAATTTGACTGCTTTTTATTTTCAGGTACAGTCCCACAAAGAAAGAGAGAGGACAAAGTTGGGCAACCACAGAGGAGGAGGGTGAATGTGCATCAATTTCGCATTCTTTTTTCATTCATTCATTCTTTCATTCACCCTCACCTTCTCTGTTATACTCTCTCCTCTCAGCAATGTCCTTCTTCATGAAATACCTGTCCCCTTCCGCTCCAGAGGTACGGCCCTCTGCCTCGAGCGCTGCAGCATCACCAACTCCCTCAGACCTCACTCCACCGACATTGCAAGTGCCCGCTCTGAACGTTCAGGACGATAGCAGCGACGACAGCTCAGACTCGGACGACGACGAACAGGACAAGGACGACGACAACATGGTTTCTGTGCAGGCAGCCCCAGACAACAGTCGGCCGGCACTGACTCTGTCAACGTCGGATGCTCCTGATGGTATGGATGGTCTTTTGCCCAACAACAACACTCTCTACCTGTTGCAAGAGAGCTGGAGCTTAAAGGGACTTGAACTTGCACATTGACAACGTCTATCCATGATCTGTGCGTGTGGTGCTACTGCGCAGTTGGGTGGGACAGCGTGCTCTCCTTGTGTTGCATTCGACATTCCCTTCTACCCCTAATATTATTATTAATTGTCTATTACAGACATGCCCTTCATGACTAACGTTAACACCAACCTTCCTCCTCTTTCCTCTCTCTTTTTTCTTCGTCCCCTTTGCCGTCTCCTTTCCTATTGACGAATGTTCCTGATTGGCCAGTCGAGCGCTCTAGCTTCCCAGCATTGAATGGCCCGCAGCGCCTGGCTGCTTGTTCCACAGACCCAAAGTCCAAGCGGCGACAAAAGTTTGCTCTCGCACCTGGACATTCGCCTCTTGACTGGGCTCGTCTAACTACTTCCGGAAAAGATCTCCGAGTATGTTCGTTTTGTCGTGACGCTTGCCCTGAGACACAAAGGTCGGTCTTTTTGGATATCAAATACTGACTTTCTAATTTTTTTTTCCTTGTGCCATGTTTTAGGGTGGAGTGACCTCTCTGGGTCGATATACCCTTGCCGATTTGAAACAACACAGGACCCGTGAGGACGCATGGACGGCATTGAATGGCGTTGTATATAACATCACACCTTACTTGCCTTTCCACCCTGGCGGCGAGAAGGAACTCATGCGCTGTGCAGGACGAGATGGCACCAAGCTCTTTAGTACGTTGAAACAGTTTGACCTTATCCTCCATGGCATTACACACACACACAAAAAAAAGAAAAAAAAACGCGACGTTGGAATGGGATGTACCATTTTGAAGCACTCAAGAACTAACCATGCAAACTTTGTATTTTTTGATTCTTCCTCTTCTATTTTAGATCTTACTCACAAATGGGTCAACTATGAGTACATGTTACGAGAATGCCAGGTCGGCTTTCTTGTCAGTGAGTCTAGCAGCTATCATCTCTCGGCATAATACAGCATCTCCTCTCTTGTTCACTGGCAGTAGCGACCTTAGATCACAAAAAATGCATACTACTCTCAATACATTGCTTCCTAGTTGAACAAGTTGAAAAAAAGGTGTCACTTCCAGAGTGGACAATATTCTAATTGGTATTCTTGTCCAGGCTAGCTTTCCATGCATCCAGCAGATCAGGCAGCTGAGCAAGGCTCTCGAGACAAAAGTCGACAGCAGGAACCTTGCGGATAGATCCATCGGGCATCTTGGCATCGACAAGCATCGGAGTGGCGCTTCGCTTCTTGTTGATCTGGACTGTGGTGACACCGAGCGGCTTGGCCCAGGAGAGCATCAATTCCTTGTCATCGACCACAATGGACTGGAAAGGATCGACTTTGCAGTCCTCAAAGATGCGCGCATAGTACTTTGTTCCATTCTTCATTTGGTCGACGAGATCTGGTCCATACAACTTTGTAAAAACGGGTTCATCTTCTTTTCCTGGTAGCGTGAGCAGATCGATTGCTTGGAAGGTGTAGTGTAAGTCGGACGACACTTCATTCGAGCACGTGTACACGGCCAACTGTTGGTCTGTCCGCATCCGCAGGATGGCATCCCGTGCGCCGGGAAAGTCTGCCTTGACAAGGCCCACACAAAAGTCGTTAATGGCCTTGGCCAGCGCCAAACGCTCGTCCGCCGATTCCGGTAGTGTCACATGGGTGATCATTTCAATCTCGTCGTCCTTTGGTGCCTGCGACTCGCCCTCAGACATGGCCTTGCGCAACACTTGAAACACTTCTTCGGCCATGGAGAGCGTTGGAGGAGCGATCGTCTTACGTTCCTTACCATGCAATGATGACGTTTTTGTTGCTTTTGTCGACTCTTTTGCCGCTACTGCACTTGTAGTCGTCATTGAAGTGGTTGTTGTTGTGGCAGTGGTGGTGCTGTCATGGTGGTGCGGATGGACTCCTCCGGCTTTCTGCCATTGGGTAAGACGATCCTGGAGCAACAACTCGTCCATAAACTCACTCATCATTTCGAGCCAGAGCAAGTGGTAGGCACGGTCAAACTCGGCAAAGGTATGGTAGCGTGCGACAAAATCGTTCCAGTACGACACCTCAAAGACCTTTTCCGAGAACCGTCGGTTGCTCTCGCCCCAATGCTTTGATGGCCCACCAAACAACCGAGGCATGATATACGATAGCTTCCTGACCCATTGTGGTGCGCGTGCGCTGTTGTCGTTGATCACTCCGCCCGAATCGAGGAAGATTGCGGTTGGAAACGGACGTCCGTCTGAAGGGAAGGGGCCATAGGAGGGTTTAGATGCTGATGGGCCGTCAATGGTGATGGTGGTGTTGGCGTCAGTATCCCCGCCGTCGCCGTGAGCCGGATGAATCCTATGGTCTTGATAGTTGCCTTGCCCATGCATTTTTGAAAATATTGCTTAATGTTTTGTGGGGAACTGAGACAAAAGAAAAAAAAAAGTAGAGAGAGGAGAGGAGAAAGACAGACAGAAAAAAAAATATGACGGCGAAAGCTGGAAAAGAGAATCAGCCTAAAAAATTTCAAGCTTGGTCAATCATTGAGTCAACAAAGGGAAATAAAGCGCCTTTCGATCCATCCCCTCCAAAGGTACAATTCCCCAGAGCAACATTCCGTTGCACATTTCATTGCACGGTATATAAGGGACTATATGACTAGGGAGCTAACCTTATCGGTAACTCGTTATGTGCTGTGCAAAAAAGCTGGAGAAGGTGACTATATGACTTTGTATCCGACTTTTTTTTTTTTCTCTCTCTCTCTCTTTTCACCTTCTCCAAACACAGGATGGGCCATCCTTACCCTCCAATGCAACCAGCGCATCCTTTCCCAACCGCCATCTTCCTCGACTCTGGTGGTGTCATCAACGACAACCGTAGGCGAGCCCCTCAATGGCTCAAGCACCTCGGTGACTTTTTGCCGACTACGATCTTGGGTGGGACCGCTGAAATCTGGGCTGCTGCCAACGTTCATGTCATGAAGACCTTTTTCAAAGACTGGCAGGAGCACATGAGGGCTACCATGGCGCTTGTGGAGGAAGAGGACGAGGAAGAAAAAGCCTCTGAGTATACACTTACTACCGCAACCACGTCAACAGCAGCAACGACACCAAATAATGTCGCTACATTCTTTGATCGTGCGTACAGACTACGCTGGATGCAAGAAATGTGTCTTGCTGCTGCAGGCGCTATTCCCGACATACAGGTCACTACCAAAGACCCGTCTCGGATGACCAAGTACGAAGCTCGATGGTTTCCATACCAGGTCACGATCCAAGGCCAGGCTCTGGACGATGCCACACTGGCCGATCTGGCCACACAGGCACACGAGTATGCTCTGGAGCGCGTGCGTGCCGATTTCCCAGGGGCAGTGGACACACTCCACACCCTGAAGAAAATGCCTACAAAATCAACAACAAAAACCCCTGAATCATCGAAGCATCAACAACTGCGGCTATTCACCAGCTCAGGTGACTCGTCCAAGGACCTCGAGGTGGTGCTTCGTGGGTTAGGCGAGGGCGTGGTAGAATGCTTCGAGACGATTTATGGAGCAGACAAGGTCAATTGCTTAAAGTGTTCGCCCACATACTACCAGCGAGTGTTTGCACACGCTCAAGTGGATCCTAGATCAGTGCTAGTACTGGACGATAACGAACGTGCTCTCGGATGGGCAAAAGAGAGCGGCGCAGCGACGACCGTGCTGGTTGCTGGCGAAGAGCAAGGCGAGATAGACTTGAGCGAGGAAAAGTATCGAGGCAAGGTCGACTATCGGATCTTTTCTCTCTGTGAGCTTCCAACCCTACTTTCATCATGGTTGATCTAGGTCGTTATTTTTTTTTATCTTTTTGTTTGTAGTTGTTATTGTTGTGTGTTTTCTGGACAGTTTCGAGAATCAAAGCTTCTTTTAGCGATGGAACAGGTATCGGGCCATTATTTTTTTGGATGCAGGAAACATATCTGAGCTCAAACGATTGTGGTTTTTTTTTTCTCTTCTTCTTCAAAGAACAAACAATGAACGATGTCTGTTCTGTCTCTACATGCTTTTTTGTTGTTGTCTATTTTTTTTTCTGTCTGGCTGACAACGACTTTATAGAAAAAAGAACCCAAAGGTAGCAGAATAATACAACTTTACTATTATTTGCATGATTGACACACACAAGCAGAGGAAAGTTGGGGGGGGGTTTGTGCGGAGGAAGAATCATCGTTTTTCTAAGAATAAAAAGAAAATAATAATCTTAAATTTTGTTTTACCGCATTGTTTGTTATTTCTGCGCTATGATTGTGTTCAGCTCATCCATGATGCATTCTCCTGTCGGACCCACTTGGTCGTGACCTTGCGACGCGCAGAGAAAAACTCGATTCCGCCATCGCCTGTGATATCGCAATGGTTTCCAAACCGCGACCGATTCCAGCCTCCAAACGAGAATGGCTCTCGCGGCACTGGGACGCCAATGTTGACGCCGACCATGCCTGCGCTGAAACGCTGCGTGAAATATTCGGCGGTTGCGCCCGATCCGGTATAGATACATGCCGCATTACCATATGGGTTGGCGTTCTCGATGGCCAGAGCCTCGTCCGCCGACGCCACCTCCAGAATCGACAGCACTGGTCCAAAGATCTCATCGTGCAGCGCGCGATCGGCAGGGTTGCTATGCAGAATCACTGTGGGTCCCACCCAATAACCCTCGGTCTGTTGCTTTGTCCATGAGCGGCCATCCACCAGGATCTTGGCCCCACCCGCCTCGGCTTCGTTGATGTAGCGATGGATCTTGTCCAGCGAGGCTTGGTCAATCACTGGGCCGACTTCGCCTGTCTGACTGCCTGGCCGCAGAGCCTCGGCCTTGGCGACAATCTTGCCCAGCAGGTCTTGCTGATGGCCAATGGTTAGAAGCACCGACGCAGCCATGCAGCGTTGGCCACTGCATCCGGCAAAGGAATTGACCACATCCTGGGAAGTCATTTCAAGGTTGCAGTCTGGTGCTGCAACCATATGATTCTATTCATGGAAAAGACATACGGAAATGAGCATATGGGTTTAATGGGGAGAAAAAAAATATGACAGAGAGAAAGTTGGTTTTAGTTTATAAACAGAACAGAGTATTTTTTTCTTTTGCTTTTTTAGTATGGTTCCATTCCAACCGTTACTTGCTGGGGTTCATTCCTTCTTTTTGGGCCTCCTGGATCCCCACCCCCATCCCTTCCTCCTTGATTGCTCTCCTGCCATTTTGTGACCAGAAAAAATATGAAAGAATTGAAAGAGACGTGAAAATGAGAGAAAGAGAGAAAATGAATGTATGAAACAAGAAGAAGAGACGTCTGTGGTTTTTCAAAGTGGTGGAAGGTTGCCATAGACATGTTGTGCTACCTGCAATTTACCAAGGAGTGACAAAGCAAGCAATCAACAAACAAAAAAACGAACTGTCTGATCCCCTTCCCCTCTCTCTGCCCTCATTATCTCATCTACACATGTCTGACACGACCAACAATTTAATATTAACCACAACAATAATAATAAAAACAAAAACGTACCTTGGCTCCTCCTAGGGCAAGCACGCGCTTACCCAACTTGTGACAACGTTGAGAGACCATTTCTGCAATATGCGATGTACCCACAAACGTCACCGCTTTGACGTCTGGATGGTCAACCAACGCATTGACAGCTGTGTATAATGATGAATAAAAGAGAAACGAAAAGAAGAGAGAGAGAAAAAAAAAGAGCGTAGCACAAACAAGGGAGAGAAATGCGTCAGTTTCAACACCACCATTGCCACATATTCCCATCAGAACATGCAAACACACACGCACACACGACATTTTTTGAGCGCCTAATATATCAACAATTTTGAATCTATTTACCATCTGCCGTGCCATGGACCAGATTGACTACACCGTCGGGAAGGCCAGCTTCTTTGAGCAGTTCAACAACCTTGCACATGGTAAATGGCACTTTCTCGCTAGGCTTGAGCACCATGGTATTGCCTGTTTGAGGTGTACATTGAACCCAATTCAATGCACCATATTATAAAAAAAGAAAAAAGAAGAAGAGGAAAGAGGAATATGTACGGACAGATCCCAACAGTACCTCTCCGATATACTCAGTCCCTGCTGATCTCCAAGAGAAGAAAAAAAAAAAGATACTTTCGATCCCAATGTAGTGTAACACTTTATGCTGGCGAATACTTTACCCATTCCGATGGCGATTGGTAGAGTCCACATGGGCACCATGACTACGGGACAATGGAAAAAAAATGCAAAGTGTTAGCCCAGGGCATTCGTTTTTGGCAAGTATATCTTTTCCTCTCTTTCTTGAGTTATCCTGCCCCTTGTTGGAAGAAATAAAAATCTCTTTCTTCTCTCTCTCTCTCTCTCTCTCTCGCTCTCTTCCTTTTTTTTCCCCCTACTTGCAAAACGAACCTGGAAAGTTAAAAGGCACCACAGAGGCAACAACACCCAAAGGCTCACGGCGATCAAAGCATGTGACACCCCGCGAGACCTCGAGGATCTTGCCCTGGGTCAGCTGAGGGAGGGACATGGCGTACTCGACGGTTTCTTGACCCTTGAGCACACTGGCCAGAGCTTCGTTCTTGTTCTTGCCATGCTCGAGCACAATCATGTCGGCCAGTTGGTCGGCATATTTGGTGAGCAAGCCATGGAACCGGATCAGGATCTGTGCACGGTCCTTGGACGTGCGCGCCGACCATGGTCCAAAGGCGGCCTTGGCAGCAGCCACTGCCTGGTCGACATCGGCTTTGGTCGACACGGGGACATGGCCAATCACCCTGCCGTTGTAAGGGCTCGTGACAGCGAGATACTGAGGAGAAGAAGACGATGCACTGTCGCTCTCTGCTACTGCTACGGGATCGACAAACTGGCCAGAGATCCAGTTGCGGAGTTTGGGCTGGTCCTTTGTGAACATGGCTGACGCGTCAAAAAAAAAATAATAAGAAACTATACAGGAGGTAATAGGAAAAGGTGGACTGTAGCTAGCAAAAATAATAAAAGTGAGAAATGGAATGAATGAAATGTTGGGAAAAAAGGTCCATGAGGTATGAATGAGAGAATTGCGACTACGTGTGGGGAACAGTGGTCAGGTGGCGTAACATAAAAAGGCGCTTTGCCAATGGGAAGAAGCTGTGCACGTATACCAGCAGGCAGGAGCGGAGGCAGCAAATGAACGGGAAGCAAAGGGAGAAAAAGGGAGAAAGAGGGGGTTAAAAGGGAAGGATGGCTCGATCTAGTTGCTGCTTGCTTGCTTCCATGTCCTTGTTGTTCTTGCTGTTGTTGCACCCAATAAAAGTGCCACACACCCACATTCTCTCTCTCTCTATATTGCCATAACACACACAACACGACATTTGTAAAGGCGAAACAGCAAAGTTTTTGCTTTGATCACAACGCGACCCTCGATTGGATGATTGAGATCAACGACGCGCCCTATATCCCTAGATCGTGATTGCTTCCTAAGCTGCCGCCGTTGTGCTTTATTATTTTCTTTTTTACATCGCTCTAAGACATTATTGTCTTTTTTACACATGTCGCAAGGGTACACGCAATGTGTAGACAATGTATACGGACAAGGTAGCTATTTTGTGTGTATGTGTGTTTTTTTTATATCACATATTTGATTACAGAGGATCTTGTAGGCTCGTTTTTTTTATTTTAAAAAAGCTGGAGCTAGCAGCCGTTATGCCCTATAAACGGGTTTACTTATGAAATAAAGTCGTATCTCTCTACAAACGGGTTGCTTATATTATTATATGCCTTATATCAGCAATGAGGTACATGAGCGATCAATCACTCTTGTCTTTCCATCCTTGTCTTAAAATTCTCCGTTTTGTCCAGGCCGGGACCCTGCTTGCGCCTCAATGTTAGGGTGTATCTCTAGGAGAGAACTGAACAAATAGGAAAATTACAACATACTCGCACATGGATACATACATTTGTAATATCGACTATAAAAAAAAAGAGACAGATGGTCAGAAACATGGACACTCGTGATAATCTAGTTGCCCAATGATGGACATGATGGACAGGCAATAGTAGAAAATAACGCGTGGGAACGCGAAGAAACGTGCCAAATGGGCTCGAAATCGGGTGTAGAATGCAATTTCGT